>JAPZQE010000001.1:0-100531 GCA_028828645.1 Rhodotorula sp. PL61-2
GCTACCCTTACGACGAGGCTCTCACCATCATCAAGTCCTTCATCCCAACGTACGAGCCGGGCGCAAAGACCTACGTCCAGCGTGGTGCGCCCATTGGCATGCACGTGACCCTCCCGCACCGCATTCTCCCAGCTGCCTGGGTCCTTGCGACGTGTCCCACAAAACGCTAGCTTCCCCCCTCCTCTGTAGTTGTATTCTGTTGTTTGTTTGTACCGAGTCCACTTCCTCTCCTCGGCCACGAAAGGATCCCGAACTGGGCANCACCATCATCAAGTCCTTCATCCCAACGTACGAGCCGGGCGCAAAGACCTACGTCCAGCGTGGTGCGCCCATTGGCATGCACGTGACCCTCCTGCACCGCATTCTCCCAGCTGCCTGGGTCCTTGCGACGTGTCCCACAAAACGCGAGCTTCCCCCCTCCTCTGTAGTTGTATTCTGTTGTTTGTTTGTACCGAGTCCACTTCCTCTCCTCGGCCACGAAAGGATCCCGAACTGGGCACTTCTGGATAAAAATAACCAGAACCTAGCCTAGCCTGGGAGGGTATATAATGAAACGCTAGCTTCCATCCTCTTCTGTGATTGTATTCTGTTGTTTGTTTGTACCCCAACGCTTGCCTCAGAAGCGGGGTAAGTGAAGCAGCAGCAAGCGACGCCGCAAACTGAGTCCGCTTCCTCTCCTCGGGCACGAAAGGATCCCGAAGTGGGCGGTTCTGGATAAAAATAACCAGAACCTAGCCTAGCCTGGGAGGGTATATAATCAGCCTCTTCTGCTGGTGCTACCCTTACGACGAGGCTCTCACCATCATTAAGTCCTTCATCCCGACGTATGAGCCGGCTGCCAAGACCTACGTCGAGCGTGGTGCGCCCATTGGCATGCACGTGATCCTCCCGCACCGCATTCTCCCAGCTGCCTGGGTGCTTGCGACGTTTCCCACAAAACGCTAGCTTCCCCCCTCCTCTGTAGTTGTATTCTGTTGTTTGTTTGTACCTCAACGCTTGACAGAGTCCTTGAAAGCCACGTGAGCCAAGCGGCCAGCAAGCAAGTCGGTGCAAAAGAGTCCGCTTCCTCTCCTTGTGCACAAAAGGATCCCGAACTGGGCGGTTCTGAATGAAAATAACCAGAACCTAGCCTAGCCTCAGAGGGTATATAATGCTGCAGGGTATCTACGTGCAGCAGAGACACTGACGATGCCCGCAAGTCTGCAGCGTCCAGCACCCGCGGCGGGAGGACGAGTCGCAAGTGCTGCGCCTTGCACACTGCGCCGCGTGCGGTGGAGTGTACAACCGGGACGGGGCAGGAGCGGCAAGCGTGATGGCGACAGGGATGTGCTTCTTCGAGTAAGGGGAATGGCTGTGGAGCAAGTAGCCGCGGGACAAGCGCCGCGGGAGAGGCACTCTCACGGGTTTCCGTAGATCGAGGGCCTCGACGTAGAGCCTGCAAAGCTTCCGCTCGTCCCGAGGGAGGCTCGAGCGGAAGCTGCGCTCATTTGCGGCAAGAGCACGTAGCAGAGCTTGCGGGCATTGGCCAAGTGAGCAGCGTTGCCACAGATGCGAACAGAAGGAGCACGGAGCGATACAGCGCAGGCGAGCAGAAAGACGGCGCCAGGGGGTGTTCCTGCGCGACAACGCAACCCAAGGTCAGCCTCGGTTCCGGTCATGCTCGATCTGATACGCCTCAGACATCTCATGTAGAATAAAGTTATGTAGGCATCACTGCGCCCGCCCCCTTGTTCAGAGCAGCGGGCCTTGCCACAGAAAGGTTGATATCGTCCTCGGCACGAGCGGAGGGGAAGGTGGGCGAGACTCACGGTAGAAAAGACCTCGGCCATGCACTTGACTCCCGACACCACTCGGTGCACTGTTTCACAGGGTGCAGCGGATATAGGCTGCGAAGAACGAGCGCCGAAGGCCGGCAAGCAGTCGAATGGCGGTCTGCGCGGGCGAGCAGGTATGAGGGCGGACGAGAGGCGGAATGCGCATTCATTACGCGGGGATGGATAGCGGCGGTTCGGTACCAAGCGGGAAAGGCGGGCTAGAGGGGGGAAGGGGCGAGGTTGAGGTCGTCGAAGCAGCGCAAGTTGTCGTGCGGCGCATGAGCAGCCGTGACCGGGCCGCGCGGCTCAGCGCGCGCTCGAATTCGCCTCAAGCATGCGTATGAGAAGCTGCACGGGCGGGGCACGGGTCAGCTGGCGAGGAAAAAAAGCGCGAACGGAGGAAAACGTACCACAAGCAAGCAGAAGGCGGAGGCGGGCAGGCTCTTATGCGGCAATAGTCGAGACACTAGATCCAAATAGCCCTAGCGCACATACGCCCCGAACCGAGCGCGGCCGAGTGGAGCGAGTGGAGCGTCGAAGGTCAAGTCGCGATGTCGCGCGTCGAGTGAACTGCAAGTCGCCCTTAGCAACGTTTACTAAGGCTAACTGCGGCTTAGTGGGGCTTACTGCCACTCCATACGACCATGGCCCACGCACAGCCACGCACGCCGCTCACCAGCCCCGAGTTCCTCGTGCGCACTCGCCCTCGCCGCTGCCCGTCCCCACCTCCGGGTCGCCGCCCGCTGACCCGCACACCCGCCCGCAGGCAGGGCTCGAGACTATCCTCGCACCTTACTATGCCCGCAACGCATCCGAGGACGAGATCGCCGACGTTGTCCAGCGCGCAGAGGCCTTCTTCCTTTCGACGTCCGTCCCCCTCTCCCCTCTGCTCTCCTCTCTTCCTCCCGCGGCAGGACTGACGATCTTCACGTGCGCACAGCCACGCCGAATCCGATCTCGAGCAGCCCGCGCCCCTGACTGCGCTCTCCTCCGTCCCGCCCGTCTCCTCCCACTCCCACTCCTCTTCGGCCCCACCCGCGCAAGACCCGCCCTACCCGCCCACCTTCGCCGAGCTCGCCGCGCTCATCGCCTCAGGCGCGCCCATCCCCGGCGTCCGCGACATCCCCGACGAGCTGGCCGCCGAGCCCCCGAGCGAGACCAAGGAGCACACGAGGAGGAAGCCGTGGGAGCGTCAGATCGAGGCAGAGACCGCGGGGAACGTCGGGCTCGACGGAGAGCGCTTGCAGGAGGACAAGGCGGACAGGGCAGAGGAGGGGAGCGCGCAGGTGTAGCGGGTCTCGGGCGGACGACGAGGACGTGCGAGTAGCGGGTGCGTTCAGTCTCTCTTGTCTTCCCCGTCTATCTCCCCGCCAACCGCCCACGCGCGCACGCAGACTGTACATACCCATGCAAGGAAGCATGTTGTCGCTGTATCCGAGACTTGCGCACCCAGGAGGAGGGGGGCGCGGATTCTCGACGAGAGCCTCTGGTCGACATGCTCCGCGCCCCGCAGCGCGCCCACTCGCTAGCGCTGAGGTGAGGAAAAGCGCGCCGAGAGGAGGCTGTTGTGAAAGCCGCGCGTTCCTCCCGCGTCGTCCTCCGAAGCACCCCCTTCCCGGCCCACTACTCCGCCTTCGCGCCCTCCTCCTCCCCGTCGCGCGCCTCATCACCCTCGCGCAGCAGCCCTCCCTCCTTCCTGACCTGCTCGATCTCGCGCTCCATCGCCGCCGCCTCGTCCTTCTCGTCCGGGTTGATCAGCGCCGATGAGACGAGGAGGACCTCCTCGAGCTGCGGGCGCGCGGGCGCGCCGAGACGGGCAGAGTCCGTCAGCCCCGCACTCGGGCCAGAGAGGAACAGAGAGAGCACACACCTTGCGGTACTGTGCCGCCTTGGCACTCGGGTGCGCGACGTCCTTCTCGAGCGCGGCGAAGCTGTCGAGCGTCGCGCGGAGGGCGGCGATCGCTGCGGGCGCTCGGCAAGGTCAGCGCACTCGCGCGCGAGGAGAGCAAAAGCGGAAAGGGAGAGAAAGCGCACCCGCCTCGCTCGCCTTCTTCGCGGCGACGACCTCGTCCGCATCGAGTGGGAGGGGCGTCACTTCGCCCTCGTCCTCGTCCTCGTCCTCGGACGCGTCCTCCGCGTCAGGGCGGTACTTTGCCTCGACATCATCCTCGAGGAGGAGGAACCTCGCAGCGAGGACATCCGCGCGGACCGAGTCGACCAGGAAGCTCCACCGCGGCTCGTCTGCAAGGTGCGTCTCGCGGTATGCCTCAAGCCCCGCCGCCGCGCGCTGCAGCTCCTCGAGCGCCGCCTCGGCCCCACCCGGCGCGCGCGCCTCGACGAGCGCGAGCCGTGCGGGCGCAGCGCGCAGGAACGCGAGCGCCGAGTCGGAAAAGTCGTGGAAGCGGCCGCCTGCGACGGTGGGGTCGAGGCCCTCCTGGAACGAGGGCGAGTCCCAGTAGTTGGGCCAGTCGGCGCTGAGGAGGTCCTCGAGCGCCGGATTCTCGTCCGGCGCGTCCGCGCCGAGCAGCTCGTCCGTGTAGCGCGCAAGGGTGAGCCAGTACTGCGCCGTGTCGAGCGCGACGTCTCCCGAGAGGTCCGCATCGTTGTGGACAACCGAGTTGGAGTATTCGCCGCCTATGACGCCACTGTAGAGGCGCTCGAGGCGCGCGTACGCGGCCTCGTACCACTCGACGCGGGTCTGCGGCTCGCGGACGTCGACCTTGCGGCGCTTCGAGCCGGCCGCGTTGGTGCGCACCGCCGAGGCGACCTCCGAGGGCGGCTCAAACAGCTCGCCGAGGTAGTGGAGCGCAAAGCCTTGGAGGAAGAGGAGCTCGCCCTCGGCAAGCGAGTCGTCGAGCCCGAGCGCCTCGAGCTTGTCCTCGCCGAGATCGTTGCGGCGCGTCTCGACCTCAGCGTTGCGCTCTTCGCCCAGGGAACCCTCCCACTCGTAGTCGCCTTGCGGGACGAGGGGCTCGAGGACGGCGCAGCCGTGGAGGATGCCGCGGAGGAGGCTGCGCGCCTCGTCGAGGCGGTCGGGGTCGGCGTCGTCGAGGGTGAGCGAGGTTGGGAAGGGGTAAAGGATTTCGAGGACGGTGGTGCGGAGCTCGAAGAGGTCGGCGAGCGTGAGGGCGTCGTCGTCGAGCGGGGCGGTCTGCTCCTTGTTGAGCTCGACCGAAGACGATGCCGAGGTGTCGTTGGCGACGGTCGACGGATCAAAGGGAGCTGCGCGCTTGGACGCCTTGAGACCCTTGGGCTTGGGGGGCATGGCGGGCGGGACGGGTTAGGTGAAAGAGGGGGGAAGGGCGGTGCAGGCGAGGCGGTTCGGGCGTCTGCGGGCGGGTGTCCGCAGGGTAGGTCAGCTCGGGGGTTCGTATGAGGAGTAGTGCGCGCCTGTAAGCTCTAATCCGCTCCTCCCGTGCGTTCCATGGCCTGCGTCCGGCTCCTCGTCGTTTACGTCGAAGAGGGAAGCGATCGAGGCGGGGACAAGACGCCAAGACGCGAGTCCTGCACGAGACGGATTGTGAGCTCACAATGGAAGAGCTGGTCGGGCGTCGAGGCAGATCAAGCTGCAGAAGCGGGAGACGGCGGGGTGAGAGGAGCGAAGGAGGCGACTCGCCCGTCGACCCTCGTCCCTCGCGTCGACTCGCAGCAGAAATGTTTAAAAAGTAAGGAGCAGCTCACACTGAATTCAATAGACTGTCCTGCGATGGAGCTGACCCTCCCCGAGCCCTGCTCCGCTCTCGCGCTCCTCATCACCCCGTCCTCGCTTCGACGGATGCTCACCTCGCCGGGAACAGCTTCCAGCCAAAGGAGCACATCGCGGGCAACGCACCGATGAAGACCTCGGCGCAGCGCAACATCCGCAACAAGCTCCTCGAACAGATCCCCTTCCTCGCCCTCCCCGCCCTCGCACCCTCCTCGGCTGGGCCTTCCGCCGCACCGGCAGCCGCGCCCGCACTCGCAGCCGACTCGGACGCAGAGGACGATGACGCAGGCAGGCGCGGAGGCAAGAAGGGCGGCAAGGAGGGCAAGAAGGGCGGAAAGGGCGGCAGGAAGGGCGGCCGCAGGGGCGATGACGAGCCCCAGCCCGCGCAGGAGGACGACACGCCGCACGGCGACGACGAGGGCCTCACCGTCCTCGACCTTATCTGGCCCAAGAAGGAGACCCTCTCCCTCGTAAAGTGGTCCGTCCCTCCCCATCCTCTCCCTCTCCCTCTCCCTCTCACTCTCCTCAGCCTCAGCATTAGTCAACTGACGCGCCCGCACGCCTGCAGCCGAGACCACATTTCAATCTACACGGTGCACGGCGAGCCGATCTTCTTCCAGCACTTTGACGGGCCGTTCTACCCGACTCTCAAGGTCCTTCACCGTTGTACGTATCGCCGAATCCGCTTCCGCTCCCTCTTGTCGGCATAAGCTGATCCTGGGCGCATTCTTTTGCAGTCCCTGAGATGCTTCCGCGGGTAGGTGTCGACCGCGGTGCGATCAAGTTTGTTCTCTCGGGCGCCAACATCATGTGGTGCGTCTCGCGCCCTCCGATGGTCTCTGTGAGCGCTGTCGCACCATCCAGGGCTTCGAAACGGACCGACTCCTGCCTTTCAACAGAATCCCCAGCTGATCTATCTGTGGCACGCCTGCAGCCCCGGCATGACCTCGCCCACCGGCTACCTCCCTCCGCCCGAGGGCAACATCCCGAAGGGCACTCCCGTCGCAGTGTACGCGTACGGGAAGGAGCACCCGCTCGCGATCGGGCTGACGAGCATGAGCACGGACGACATCCGCGGGATCAACAAGAACATCGGTGTTGAGAACGTCGCGTTCTTGGGGGACGATCTGTGGAAGGTCGAGAAGCTGTAGGTGCGCTGTACGGGCGGCGTGTAGTGGCAAGATGTGTATGGTGCTGTACTGCAAGGTGCCTGTGCGTGACGGGGGAAGGAGAAGCTCGTGAGACTTGGGAAGGTTGCGCTTTCCATTGCCCGGCAAGCCCGTTGCTCCGGCCTCTTCTCTTTCCGCCGGCAGTCCGCCTCTAGCTTCGCAGCTATCTTCACATTGCTCAACGTACACGCGTACAGGCACTGCAAGCGAATTCTAATGCACTGCGAAAACCCGAAAGCGCGAACCCCTCCCTTCCTTCCCGCCCCATCTACTGCGTCGAGAACAGCCTGTCGCCCGAGTCGCCCAGTCCGGGGACGATGTACCCGTCTTGGCTCAGCTGCGCGCGCCTCTCATCAGCCACGGTATACTTGTAGAGGGTTAGGAAGGCAGCAGGGGAGACGCACCTCGTCATCCACCGCGCAAGCGTAGATCTCCAGCCCCGGGTACGCGTCCGCGACCTTCTGCAGTCCCGGCTTGGAGCCGAGGATGGAGAGGAGCTTGATCTGCGAGATGGGGAGGCCCCAGTCGAGCTGCGCGATTCGTCCGTTTCGGCGTCAGTGATGCTGCCCGCCCTCGGGAAAGCCGAGACGCTCGCCGCAGTGAGCATGTACGCACAAGGATGGAGATGGCGGCGATGGCGGTCCCACCGGTCGCGACGAGCGGGTCGAGGAGGAAGAGCGTGTCGACGGTCGGCGAGGGCGGGAGCTTCTGGTACTGCTCGTCTCCCCTCCGTCAGCTCGTATCTCGGCAAAGGGAACAAGAGAGAGACACGTACGTATTCAACGGGCTGGAGGGAAACCTTCTCGCGGAAAAGGCCGAGGTAGAAGACGCTCGCTTCGGGGAAGAGGTCAAGCATGGCTGTGTGCGTCCATGCGGGTCAGCTGTGGATCTTCACAGTGAGAGAGTCGGGACGACGCACGGTCAGTCATGCCGATGCCGGCGCGGAGGATGGGGGAGAGGCCGACGCGCGGCGCGATGGCCTTGCCCGTAAACGCCGCGATCGGGCTCTGCAGCTGCGGGAGGGAACAAGCGCGTCAGTGCAGGTCTTTTAGGAGTGTGGCACGGATGGCGACGAGCTGTCTCGAGGTGTGTGCATGGCCGCACAGCCCGCCGAGTGCTGCCTTGAGGCGGATAGCCCCCTCGGGACATCCAAGTGGGGGTGATCGGAGGAGGAGAGCGGCAACGCACCCCGGGTACGTCCTTGACCGCAAGATCCCTGCTCGCCTCAATGCCGAGCACGGTCGACAGCTCCTTGACGAGGGCGCGGAAGCGGTGGGACGAGGTGCGCTGGTCGCGCAGCTCGGAGAGCTTGGCCTGGACGAGCGGGTGCGAGATGACGTTGACCGACATGGCGGCTGCTTGCGTGTGTAGGAATGTACTGGAAGACGCGAGAGGGAGTCTGCGCGGGCGGGAGAGCGGGAGGAGCGAGGTTCGGGTGACGAGGTGGGGGGCGGGGAGGAGGAGAACGGGGTGAGCGAGGGAGCACGGGCAGGCGCGGCGTGAGCAAGCGAGACCTACGGAGAGCGCAACGAGAGAGAGAGTCACAGCAGGAGCAAGCAAGAGACGCGAGCGAGCAACGAGCGAAGGCAGCGGAGCGAGAGCGGGTCACCCGCGGGCGACGGGCGAGGCGGGTCGGGCGCGCCTCGACCGCCTCGACGGCTCGATTGGGCAGCACTGCTTCCGTCGATAAGGTCCGCACAGCGTAACAACCGCAGCCAGATTCCGGCCGAGGCGAACGGGGGCGGTGAGCGGACGAGGGCAGCTCTCACGCGCAACTCTCGCTCGCACCCGCGCGGTCAGCTCATGGAAGCTCCTCGTTTCACGCCTCTCTAGTTCAAGTACACGTCGAGGCGGGTGAGCTGGCTGTACGTCTCGCTCGTCAGCCGATACCGCAGCTGCGCGCACGCGTGAAAGGCGAGTGTCAGCCTCGTCCCAGGTGAGAGAGAGAGAGCGCAGCGCACCATGCCCGCAAACATCATCAAGCTCCTTGCCTTGCCCCGGAGCTCGTGCATGCGCTGCTGGCGGCTCGCGTCGGCGCCATACGGGCTCTCCTTGAGCTGCTGGTGGAGGCGGTACAGGACCGTCATGGTCGCGACGAGGACGGCGTCGAGGTTGCGCACGATCGCGTCGTCGACCGAGGCGAGGTCCTCGGCGGCGCGGATGAGGTGCACCAAGTCCGAATGCAGCGGGATCAGGTTGGTCGACTCGATTGTCTGCACGCATCGAAATCGTGTACCCGAGCAGGTCAGCCTCGCACCGCCATCGAATGGAGAGGGGACGCACCTGCAGCGCCTGCTCAAGCTTGCCCTGCTCGTATGCCGTCATGGCCTCCTTGAGGCGCATGAGGCACTCGCACGTCTCGCGGCGCTTGCGGCTGACCTTGCCGCCCATGCCCGCCGCGCGGTCATAGTGCTCGAGGATGCTCCGCGCGACCTGGGCGACGTCCTCCTGCCCCGCGGCCATGCCCACGGTGCCCTTGAAGCCTTCGGGCAGACCTGCGGTCGACGCGCTCGACGAGCCCGCAGGCTTGGAGAGCGAGTTGCCGAGCTCGACATTGAGGACGGCGATGACAGCGTCGTACTCCTCGGCGAGGTTGTACAACAGGATTGCCTCGCTGAAGCGCTGCTCGAGGTCGGCACGCTCAGCGGCAGACTTGACGATCCCGAGCAAGTATGCGCGCGAGTCGGCGAGGTGCAGCAGCTTGAGGTCCCGCTCGATCTGGCCGGGCTGCGGAGCGTACGAGCGGTGATCAGCTGCACACTCCCGAGGGAACGGGCAGCGGAAGGGAGAACCACGCAACATACCACCTTGGTCCCATCGCTTCTCACATCGCCCAGCAGCTCGCTGTACTGCCTCGTGTCCATCACCAGCTCGCGGACATACTCGTGAGCAAGCGCGACCTGCTCGTCGCCGCGCGGCGCTGGGAGGTCCGCGTTGAGGCACACGAGGTACAGGTACTGGAGCGCTTCGGCCGCGTCCGACTGAGCGAAGAGGCGCGTGTAACGGTGCAGGAGGCGCGCGAAGGAGAGTGAGGGCAAGTCCATGTTGCCGTCGACGACTGCGAGCGGAAGAGCGAGTCAGCGGGGAGAGCCGGCGGTTAAAGAGCGCCGAGCGCGACGTACGGAGCTCGACGTCGGCAGCCTTGGACAGTGGCGGGACGCGCAGGAGGCCGTAGTACGCGAGTGCGATGGCAAAGTGAACGGCGTCGGCCTGGTAGTGCGAGTGTTGCTGGAGAAAGGCGATAGCCTGTGGGCGGGAAGGTGAGCGCGTCAATTGCGCTCGTCAGGAAAGCGACAACACGCGTAGACGCACGCGCTCAAACTGGCCACTGAGAAGGAGGACCTGGAAGTAGAGAAGCGGCCTCGAGCCCTTGGGGTCGAAGTGCGCCTCGCCAAACTTGCGAAGAACAGCCGCGAGGTCCCGGAGGCCGTAGCGCTCGTGAGGCGCCTCACCCTGCGCCTCAGTTTCACGGACGAGGCACAGCTGGAACCAGAGCCAGTCCTCCGTCGTCTGGGTCACGCCGGGGACGTTGCGACGCGAGATCTCGACGCGGCCGATGAGCTTGTACAGCGCATGCTTGTACGGATCGCTCGTGTCGGTGAGGTACCGGATACGCTGGTTGTACTCGGCGAGGAAGCGGTCACGGAGGAGCTTGGGCAGGCGGCGGTCTGGCGCGTCAAGCCACGCCTTGAAGTAGGGCACAAAGCTCTTCTCGAGCTTTTGGATGGCCACCTCGTTCTCGGTCGCAAACGTGAGCGCCTCCTTGGCGTGACCCGAGCGGACGAGGTAATAGATGCGCGCCCACACCGGCGTATTGTTCGCGATCTGCGGTTCATGCGAGGTGAGCGGGGTGCTCAACGAGATGAGCGAGGTTAGACGCACCTCGAGCGCCGGGTTCGCCCATTTGCCATTCTTCTGGTACTTGACGTTGAGGAATGCGCGGATCTTGTTCTGGATGGACGGGACGCCGCCGAGCGAAGCCTCGGCCGGGCGCGACGCGAGCGTCTTCTCCACGTAAGCGAGGAACCTGCGCAAAGCATACCAACCTCAGCCGGTGCTCCTCCACGAGGCGCCATGAGCGCAGGACGGCAGAGAGACGCGGAACGCACTGCTCCTCAAGGTACCCCCTCGCGCCCTCGCCGATCATCCGCCTGAGCTCGACCGCGTCCTGCGCCTCTTGGTCCAGTGCAAGGTACGCCTTGGCATACTGGCGTTCCTGGAGCACGGTGCGCTGGAACTCGCCGTTCAGGACGTCGCGCTCCTGCACAAGGTGGGAAAGGAGCCGCCAGGTTTCGGTCGTCTGGGCGGCGCGCTGCGGACGAACGGGATCAGTGAAAGCGCCGAGAAAGAAAAGGGCCACCCTGCGGCGTACCGAGTCGCCTGCCGCAGGGCCGACGCTCGCCTCGCCCAACGCCGAAACGAGGCCGAACGCGAAGCCCTCCTTGCGGAACTCGTTGAGGCGGCGGATGACGCGGTCGTAGCGCATCATCTTTGAGTGCATCTGGAGCGAGCCCGACGCGGAGGGAAGGGGAGTGACGGGTGCCTGCGGACGCCAAAAAGCGAGGTGAGCGGGATCGCCCCGTCAGAAAAGGCAGAGAAGACGCGCCGAGCGCTCAAAGCCGTTCTTCGTGCCCGTCCGCCGAGGCGTCTCGGTGCTCGGCCCCGCCTGCACCTGGTGACGCCCGAGCTCTTCGAACATGTGCTCCTTCTGGCGCTCCCACTCGCGGCGCATCTTGTTGTCGAGGTTGCGGTAGAAGTCGGCGGTGGTGGCGCGGCGGCCCTCCTCGATGGCTGAGATGATCGCCTGCTCGTGAGTGTGGCGGATGTAACCCTGCGAAGGCGCTCCGAGGTGAGCGACCAGTAATCCTCTGAGGGAAGGGGTGAGCGCACCTCGACGTCGGTATCGGAGAGGGGGACGAGGGGCTCAAAGGTGCCGGCGAGGTTGACGGTGCTGATGTTGCTCGAGAGCTGGTCTGCATTCACGCCGCCGGACGCAAGGAGGTAGGCGCTACGAGGGGGGGACGAGGAGAGAGGAGGGTCAGCGGATGGGTTTCCATCGATGAAGGGCGCGGGCAGCTTGGGTGTCCTGCCATGGCTTGAAGTAGGACCCTGCACTGCCCACAACCGTTCCCTGAGCGGAAGACGGCCTCATCGCCCTCATCCCCCTCCCCATCGCACCCTCGAGGGCACAGACGCATACGCACGCGTTGCCCGCATGGCCGGCGTCCTTGAGGCTCCTGCCTGCGATGCGCCTGCTCTGAGACTCGATCTGGTCGAGGCCGAGCTGGATCTGCGGGAGGTCGACGGCGGGGAGCGAGGTCGAGGTGTGGAGCTGGCGCGAGCGCTCGAGGAGGGCGGCGAGCGAGTCGGCCATGGTTGAAATGCGTGTGCAGAGTTCGAGCGCGAGTCTGAGTTGCTCTGGCGCGAGAGACGGCGGCGCGGTCGAGCGAGAGCGTCGTCGTCCAACTCTCTTGCAGCCTCGACGGGCGCAGGTGTCTTCGTTCTCGTGGTGACGGTGCTTGGCGTGTGTCTCCCGGGGTACCTGCTGCCGTGCTGCTCTGTCTCTGCGCTGTCCGCGGCTCCTCTCGCTCCTCTTCGCTCTTGCTCTCGCTTCTGCCTCATCACCTTCGAGCACTACCTCGACAAGCCAAGGCACGCCGACTAACGGGACAGTGCGATTGCAGAAGCCGCCCGCCTCACTCTCCACGTCAAGTTGAACGAGCGTCTCGCTCCTCGCTCCACGTCGCCGTCCTCTCTTGCGCGCGCGAACAGCTCAGCGGGCTACGTCTCGAGTATCAAAAGCGTACCCTCGTCAGCGTGCGGCAAATTAACGCGCCGGTGGCAGCGGCGTGCGAACGAGGGTGCGGGTGCGGTCAGTTCCCGCTGGCGCACACGTACCGGCCAGATGGAGCCGGACGCACGACCGTCAACCCTGCGCCCATCCCGCTGCCGGTCCCCGCCGCCGGGGTGGTCGCAGCAGCAGAGGACCTGCCCCGTAGTCCCCATCCGCGGCAACGACGCCGCCGGCGGCGGCAGGGCAACCGTCTACGCGCCCGCATTCGCTGCAGCGGCACCCATCTTGTCTCGAAGAGATGTGAGGGCTCACGCATCGCTAACGAGCACCCGGCTCGCGATGTTGGGACAGCGAGCTCATCGACTCGCGCGTCCTGCTCGAATCCGGGCAGAAGCCGGTCGCCTCTTTCGCGCGAGCTCTTTTCACCCCTCCGTCTCCCTGCCGCACAGCTCAAGGCGCTGTGCGTCGCTGTTTCAGTGATGCTGTGTGCTTCCGGGAAGAATCTCGCGTTGCAGCAGGCAGAGCGAGGTGAGCGGGGGGGACGAGGGCAGCGGCTTCGCTTGCTCGGCGGCGAATCTCCGGCACATCGGTTTGGCTTTGGAGCCTCGTCTCGTACATTCGTCGGGAAAAGCAGGTCATCACGACGCTTCCTTTCATGGATCAGACAGTTTGAGCGCGATCTGACCGGGTTCCAGCCCGACAGACGGAGGAAGCGCTTCTCAGCGCGAGGCTCCGGAGAGGGGGGCGTGCTACAGAACAAGCTGACGGAGAAGGGGCACTAATGCCGGCGGCGAACCTCAAACTCGCCGTGCGAACGACGCACCAGGCTTGACGAGGCCGAAGGAACACTGTCACTGGCCGTGGCGGACGCGGCTCCAGACGCCGCAGACTGCACGCCGAGACCGAGGGCCTTGGAAAGCGCATCAGGATCGGCCGACACGATCTGCGCAACGGTGGTCAGCGCGGTCGCGGCCGGGCGAGGGAGCGAGTACGCACAAAGTAGACCGCATCGTCGAGCGAGCCATGCTGCGCGACGGCAACGAGGGCTGGCTGGTGGTTCGAGCTGCTGTTGATGCTACTGTTGACGTTGTCGTCGCATTGTCAGGCCAGGAAACTCAGAGGAGGACGGCGAAAGAGGAAGGAATAGAGGACGGCGACCTACCTCATCTGCGGGCACGACGATGGAGGAGGTGTCAGCGCTGCAGTGGTAGCCTCGAGATCCATGTGCCCGTCCTGCTCGTCGGCGAGGAAGGCAGCAGGAAACGGAGGAAGAAGGGGAAGCGCACCTTGTACACCCCCTCCGGCAGCCCGCCCTCGACCGTCGCGCTGAGCACGCCGTTGTTCGCGGGATCGTTTAGCCCTTTGAAGAACGCAAACTGGGTCGGGTCGGTCACGGTCGTCGAAGTGAGCGAATCGATCTGCTCGACGACGACGTGCGAATGACCTGCGGGTGGCGGAGGACGAGTGGAGCAGTCAGGCGCTTGCTCGCTGTAGAATCAGTTCTGTCCCACGAAGGCCGAAGAGGCACCGGTAATGATGCCCTCGGCGTTGGTCGCCTGCGGAGCTGCGATCGAGGAGGACGGCAAGTTAGAAAGGTCAGTCTCGGCGCGAGCGTTTCCCGCTCGTGACGACGGCAACAACGAACCCGAGAAGTAGTCTACGACGCCGTCAAGCGTCAGCAGCTGCAGGCGAATTGCAAAAGGCGTAAGCGGGACGCACTCTGCTGGGCGTTGACCTGCGAGCGGATAGGAGCGCGAGTCAGACGTGGAGGTCAAACTCATTTCGCTTGCTTGTTCTGCTGAGCGAGCGACTCAAGACGCACGAAGTTTCCCGTCTCGAGCTGGACGAGCGAGTAGAGAGGCGTAAGCGAAGTCAGCTTCGAGAGCTCTCGGCATGTCTCAATGGCGAGCAGCGCTCGCCACGTCTGGCCATTATACAGACGCACGTTATTGATTGCCATCGTGATCGTGAACGTCGTGTCGGGCGCGATGACCTGCAGGCGCGGACGAGTCGTCAGCTCGACCTTCCTAAGGCAAGGAGCGGGAGTACACACGTCGAGGTTCTTCGGGTTGGTGAACTTGCTCGACGGCATCTTGTCCTGCGCGGCGATCACGCCCATCGGGACGGCGTTGCACGAGCCGCCAGTAACCCTGCAAGCGGAAGGTGCGGAAGGGCAGGAAGGTCAGCGGGGGCTCGTCTTCCTCGTCGCGTCATTGCCGCGCATATCTCGTCGAAAGGCAAGCAGAGAGCGCGAGACGAGAAGGCCTACTGCTGCCCGTTCGTCAGGGGCTGCGGTAAAGGAGCGCAAGTGGATGGTCAGCCTCGTCCGCTCGCCGCGCACGGCGAAAGCGAGGGACGCACGAGATCAGTACGAAGAAGGCAGTTGTTGATGAAGTTGTTGGCGCTCGTAGCACTGGCAACTTGACCTGCAAGGGGGCGCGCCTCAGTACCGCGCGACGAGGTGCGCGAGAAAAGGTACGCACCCGCGGCGGGGACATCCTGCCCGTCGTCCGCCAGCCCGGTCGCGACCTGCGACGGGTCGAGGAAGAGATTCTTCTGAGGGTCGCCCGTGTCGACGATGTTGTCGGGAAGGCCGCTCGTCGCGTTGAGCTGCTGCTGGCCCGTCCCCTGGTCATTGTTGACGCCTGCGGGCGCGAGTCGGCGGTTGGTTAGCAAACGCCCAAACGCTCAAAGCCTACCGCCCCTTGTAGCATGAAGAAGCAAGACGTGTGGAAGAAGGAGCGGGCGAAAGAGCTGGGAACTCCTGGGAGAGGCAAAAGCACGAGGGAGACAAGGGCGAGCACCCGGCACGCACCCTGGTCCTGCCCGCCCGTGTTGCCCGGGTCCAGGTTCCCGTCGGTAATCTTGCCCGCGCGGTTGATGGCGTTCCTGAAAGGGTTGCCGCGCCCGCCGCTGCGGAACTGGCCGGCGCGGTTGCGCTGGCGCGCGACGAGGTGGTGCGGGTGCGCTGCAGAAAGCGCGCGCGGATGTGGTCAGTATCGTCCGCTCAGCGCTGGACTACTCGAGCAAAAAAACAAAGAGGCAGCGCACCGACATCGCCGTCGAGGCCGGAGCGCTTGAGCGGGTGCGGCTCGTGCGAGTCAGTCGCGCCGACAAGCGAGAGGGTGACGAGGGCGACAGCGCCGGCGGCGAGGAGCTTGCGGACGATCGAGATCATCTTGCTATTTCGAGACGCGATGGTCGACCTGCGAGACCGAGGCGAAGCGAGCGAGGCGAGGTGGGGACTTGGGCGGGGAAGCGAAAAGGAGAAGCGGGAGGGACGGGGGAAATGCGGGTCGAGTAAAGCGTCGGTGTAGAGGGCGTCCAGCGTCCTCGCAACGCGGTTCAGGCGAGAGAAAAGGGAGAGGGGCGAGAGGAAGGAGGGAGAGAGGCGACGTGCGGGAGGGTGGCCGTTGGGAGCTCCCGCTCGGACCTTCCGCAACGGCTGCGACAGGACGCTGGGTGGGTCGCGAGCAGTGTCTACGACTATGAGACAGTGGGTAAGCACAAAGCGAGCAGGGCTAGGTCGTAAACGCGTGAGCAAATACAGCGAGAGGTCGTGAAGCACGAGTCGGCCAAGCTTCCCACTCGCGACGAATCGCGAGGCAGGCAAACCATGATGCACCTACGAGAACAGCGGACGTTGTATAGCAAGCGAGAAAGCCCTCCAGTACGAGCCCAGTAAGAGACCGAGCGTCTCGCGCGTCTCGACCTTCCCAACCAGCCTCTCGCCTCGCCCACACGCTCACAAGGACACGCGACGCCACGAAGACCCGTCTCAGCATCACCCCGTGCGGTTCCTACATGCACGAGCGGTAGCGACGTCTATACAGACGCGAGGGGAGGAGGTGGAGAGGTGGGGTGGGGACGGCGGAAATGAGGGCGGCGGCAAACAGGGTCGAGGCGCCACACGGGCGAGGACGACGGACTCAGATGAAGAGTGAGGCACGGGCGGAAAACGGCGGACGAGAAAGGCGAAAGAACGGATAAGCGGCGAGAACGATGGGCGAGGTCTACGGGAAGGGGGAGGCTGCGGGTCTTGAACGTAGCCGATAGAGGCGAGTAGAGGTAAGAGGAGTGTCTGTAAAGTCCTAGGGAATGTGCCGGGGCGTAGTGAGCGGTGTGAACGAGTCTGTTCGAGGGATGGGTTAGATTCGATTACTCAACGAGGTGCGGCCGCCGAGGCGTAAAGCCGACAACAATGACGGAGGAGCGCACCTCTTTCTACTTCTCATCGTCGTACGCCTGCCCCGTATCCGCACCAGCCAGCTCCTCGCTCCTGAGACTCAACCCCTTCGCCTCCCTCTTCGCCCTCATCTGGAGCTTCTCCAGCGGACTCCTCGGTCCCTCCCCATGCACGTCCTGTACACCCAAGCTAGATGTCCTCACCGCAAGCTGCGGCGGCAGGCGCAGCGCCGCGGGTGCCGACGTGGGGACAGACACGGGGAAAGACCCTGACGCGGAGGACAGGTTCGAATCGCTCGAGTTTGCGCTCGCACCAGCGGTGCGAAGATTGGTAGTCGAGCCGCGCTTGGCGCGGTGCGCGGAGCGAGGGACGGAGGAGGAGGCGCGGGACGAGCCGGCGGAGGAAGGGGCAGAGGGCGGGAACGAGTGTTGCTGCTGAGGCTGTCGGGGTTGCGCAGACGCGCCATAGGCGCCATCAAAGGCAGGGTTCAGGCGCTCCTCGTACTCCTCCCCTATGGAAGGGTACGGCTGCCCTGCCGCAGCTGCTGCTGCCGCCGCCGCGAACCACTCCTCGCCGCCGACCTCAGCAACGCCGCCGCGGCCGATTCCGCTGCTCGGCGCAAAGTCGAGCGTGCTCTTGTCCGTCGCAATGACGGTGCCGGGCGGCGGCGCAAGCGGAAGGGGCGGGACGACCTCGATGCGCGAGGCGGGGTTGTGCGGTGCGCCGGCGAGGCGGTTCCCCGAGGGAAAGTCGCGGACGTTGGACGCGCCGGCGAGGTGCGGGCTCGAGACGGAGAATGTCGACGCCGCGCGCGAGTGCAGCATCTGCGACCCCGTCGCCGACGACGAGTAGAACGAGCGGCGCGGCGGGCCGCTGAAAGATCCGCGAGAGGCGGACGCCGGAAAGGCGGCGAACGAAGAACGCGATGCGTTGGTCGGGCCAGGCGAGTCCTCGCGGCTCGGAGGCGTGCCCGGCGGGAGGGGCGTGCCGGCGTACGTCGGCGAGGGGGAGAAGTCGCCCTTCTCGAACCCACCCCACGACTCGCCGCCCCAGCTCGCCTGCCTGCTCCTTGCGAGCGTGCCCATCCCGCTCGTAGATCTCCGCCCCATGCTGTCAAATCCGCCACCATTGAAAGCGACGCTCATCTGGCTCGGGAGGGTCGCGAACCCGGCGCTCATCGGGCTCGTCGGGAGGTTGAGCGCACGCGTCTCCGGCAACGGCGGCTCCTCCTGCGCGCCCGTATCCCGCCATCGCCGGTGGGTCCAGCGGTAAAGCTTGTAGATAATGAAGAGACCTGCGAGACCGGCAAAAATGCCGACGACCGCGGCGGCAGCGGTGGGGAAGTGGTCGCCGCCGTTGTCGGACGAGGGGGATGCCGGGCTCGTGGGCTTGCCGTCGAGGCCGATCGAGGGGACGACCTGGGTGGCCGGGGCGATGTTTGGCGCGGGCGTACCCGAGTCTGTCGAAGACGCGGCGCCTGCGAGCGCAAGGGTGGTCAGCGTGGGTTCCTGGTCTATTTGGCCGACTTGTTCCATCCAGTCGGTCTCCTCCAAAGCTGCGCAAGCGCGCTGCGTCCCTCGATCGCATCATTGCGCATAGCCGGCGAGGATGATGCAGGAAAGGCGGCCATCATCGCACAGCCTCGGAGCGAGCTGGTTGCGTGCGCAGCTCGTCTGGCAGAGGTATATAGTCCTGCCAGTCACGCGCGGCCTCGAAAAGAGCCGCGTGCAAGGAGCAAGCGCTGCCCAGCCTCGAAGGCGCGGCAAACAACCCCGCGGCAGCCGCATCTCCGCCACGGAAGAAGCAGTAGGAAGCAACAGTGAACGCACTGGACATGATGCTCGAAGGTGCGCGTTCTCACACTCGCTCGGCAGGCGGACGGGGGCTAAGTTGGGAGACGGCGGGGAGGACGCAAGAGGCGCGAGGGGCAGCCGCGGACTGTGCGGGACGCGCTGGATGGCCGAGGGTCGACGGTAGAGGCTGCTGACTGCGCTCGTCGAGGCGAAGCGTCTGATGGAGCGAGTCTTGGCGCGAAAAGCGAGGCGCAAGTCGACGACCGAGCGAAATGCGCTGCGGACGGCGCAGGGAGGGGTGCGGCGAGCGGGGCGAGGAGCGGAGGGGGCAAAACGAGAGAGTCTGTTTCGCTCGAGATCACCGCATGTAAGGTCTCGAATGTGCGCGGGAAGAGCAGAGGGTGGGAAGCTCCGAGGAGAGCCGGCGCACGACTCGCAGGCCGATCCTCTCGCAGTGCAGGTACGGCAGGGCCATGCAGGTTAATGAATTGTCATGGAGCGTTCTTACAATACGCCGCGATAGTCGTATGCTGCCGGAGTAAGCGGGTCCAACAGGATCTCCGAGGAGGGGGAACGTCTACAACATTGAGGATCTGTGTAGCGCAGTCTACAACAGGTGTATGGGTGTGTACGTGCAAGCTATAGCGACGGAGAGTGGCGGATACGATGAAGTGCAGCGAAAGATGCGATACATACAGGTTTCGAGCGAGAGGAGCGAGGAGAGGACAGGCGAGGGTATCGAGCCGCCGCGGGCAGTAAGGCGTGATTACGCAGCGGTGTGCAGGCGGTCGGCAAGCTCTACTTGCTGCCAGATCGTCGCCTCGAGCTGTGCGCGCGAGGTAGTCAGTCTTCGCGAGCCGAGAGAGACGAGCCACGAGAACAGGCAAACTCACCTCCTTTGCACGGACGGGTTTGGCGAGGTACGTCGACATGCCCGCATCGAGGCAGCGCTCGCGGTCGCCGGCGATGGCTGACGCCGTGAGTGCAATGATGCGCAGGTTGCGGATGCGCGGGTCGGGTGAGCGGCGGATCATCTTGGTCGCCTCATAGCCGTCGACTCCGGGCATCTGGCCCTGCGAGCGTAAGAAGCGTCAGCGAAGCCATGCCGGAGAGAAGAAAAGGAAGAGCGAGACACACGTCCATGAGGACGACCGAGTACTCCTCCTTCTGGACCTGCTCAACGGCCTGCTGTCCATTCTCGACGGCGTCGACAACGAACTGCAGGGCCAAGCACGTCGGCACCGTCCTACGGCAAGGTAGGGAAGAGGCCTAGACGCACCTTGGCCTTCCTCAGTGTCCTGGTCACGATCTCGCGGATGAGCTCGTTGTCCTCGGCGAGCAAGATCCGCACGTCCTCCGGCCTCCTCCTCCTCCTCATCTCCAGCACGCTCGCCTCCTGGATGTGCAGCTTCTCCGCGGCCGCCTTATCCGTGAGTGGAATGTCGCGTGCGGTCCCGTCAAAGTCGATGACATCGAGCAGGGGCGCTTTGCTGAACGGGATGACGATCGTCATGCGCGAACCGTGACCAAGCTTGGACGAGAGCTCGATCGAGCCGTCCATCATCTCGACGAGCTGCGCAGTACGGAACCGTGAGAAAGGGGATCCGCCCGAGCGAGAAGAGCGGGACGCACATTCTTTGCGATTGTGAGCCCAAGCCCCGAACCACCGTACTCTCTCGCGGTGCCCGCGCTTGCCTGCTTAAAAGGGCGGAAAAGGGTCGGCAGGACATGCTCGTCGATGCCTACGCCCGTGTCGGTGATCTCAAAACGGACGACGACACGCGCGTCGTCCTCAGAGATCTGCTCGAGGCTGAGCGTGACGCTCCCTGCAGGCAGACAAGGCAAATCAGCGAGTGCAGGAACGCGGAGAACCTCTGTTCCTTACCTTGCCGCGTGAACTTGATCGCATTGTTCAGCGCATTGGCGAGGACTTGCCGCAGCCTCAGCCGGTCGCCCAGGAGTGTCCCCTCGTACACCGTTCCCAGGACCTCCTTGAAATCCAGGCCCTTCTTCTGCGCGATGACGCTGAAAAGCCGCGCGTCGGCGAGCACATCCGAAAGCGTGAACGGCGCAGCTTCGAGCGTGAGCTCGCCCGTCTCGACTTTGCGGACGTCGAGCACCGCGCCAACGAGGTCGAGGAGGATCTCGCCGCTGCGCACCGCCTTCTCAACGAGTGCGCGCTGTTCCGAATCGAGCTTGGCCGAGTCCGCAAGGAGGAGCCTGCGGGCCGAAGGCGTCAGTCACGCGCTTGCGCAGCAAAGGAGGGAGAAGGCGTACTCGCAGATGCCGAGAATGCCCGCGATAGGGGTGCGGATCTCGTGCGAGATGGTCGTCAAGAATTCGGTCTTGAGGCGATTCGCCTCACGCGCAGCAAGTTCCGACGCCGCAAGCTCAGCCGCTTCAACGCGCGTGCTCTCGAGAGCCGCTTCGGCGTGCACCCGGTCCGAAACATCGACGCCGACGGCGATGCAACCTGTGATAGCGTTTGCATCGGCGTGCGACGAGGGGATGGTCGGATCGCCGCGCAGCGCGATGAGCTGGGAGTTCGGAGTCAGCGGGGAATGAAAGGAGGAGGAGGAGGGAATGAAGACGTACGCGGTAGCGGTTGAAGCGCGTTCCACCCTTCCCGTCCGCCGTCTCCGTCTGCAGCTGCACGATCTCCTCTTCGTCGTCAAGGATTTGACGGACGCCCTCGCGCAGCTTCTCGTCCGCGCAAAGATCATGGAACGGCTCGCCGACGAGCTTGGGCGGGTCGGACATGAAGTTGAAGGGCGGGTAGCGGCCCTCAAAGAAGGTGATGATAAAGTTGACATCAATGGTGAGAAGGGTAAGGTCTGCAGGAGTAACCATGAGAGGAAGCTCAAAGGAGAGGAGATGGAGTACGCGCCAGAGCCCTCAAGCACAGCGCTTGTGCGCTCTTTAACGAGGAGCGCGTCGTGCCGGGTCTGCGGGCAACGCGCGTGAGCGAGGTCTCGCAACACAGAGGGCAGAGACAGCGTACCTTGACGAGTTCGTCGACGTTGGTGATGTTGCAGTACCAAGCGCTGATCTCGCCGTCGACGCGATACGCGCGCCCGCCGCATTGGTGCCACCGTAGCACGCCATCCGAGCCCTTGATACGGTACTCGAACGAGAAGTCCTCGCCACTCTTCATCGCGCCGAGGTAGATCGCAAAAGCTTGCTCGAGGTCGTCGGGGTGGAACATGGCTGCGGAAGTGTGGGTAAGCAGGAGACGAGCCGGGGAGGGCAGGGGGCAGCCGAAGACGCACACATCCAGTCAGCGAACGAGGGGTTGAAGGCGGGGTCCTGTCCCGTGTAGGTGAACCACGCTTTCGAGAGCCAGAGGACCTGGCCGGCAGGGTCCGCGATGAAGGCGATCTGTGGGGTTTGGCAAGGTCAAAACCACCGTCGAGCGAGAGAGAGGGAGAACGCGCATGCGGCATGGTCTCTATGAGGTTCGTCAGCTGCGTGAGCGTAAGCGGCGGCCTCGCGTCGCGCTGTCGCAGCTCAAGCGCGTCTTCAACCGCTTGCGCGTGCGACGCCGACTCAGGCAAGTCCGCCTCGGTGGTCGTGATTGACACGTTCGACGGAGCGGGCGGGTCTCTTGGCGGCGTTGCGGCGACGAGCGGGTCGGTCTGCTCGACTGCCGCAGGCGAGAGGTCGTCGCCCGACGCGTCCGCGTGGTTGATCGGGAGGCGGAAATGCGGCGGACTACCCGCATTCATATCCACCTCCCGCGAGAGGCTGATGAGCGAGGCTTCCATGGAGGGGCGCCGGATGGACGCGTCCTGCAGGACCTTGGGTAGGCGAGAGCGGGCGTGCGCGGCAGAGGATGCGGACGAAGACGAGGAGTCGCTGATGTTCAGCGCAGCTACGGCGGGGATTCCAACGGCCGAGCCGGAAAGGGAGGACGGCGCTGAGGGGTGATCGGACGAGCGCGACGAGTCTGGGGAGGGCGGCCGCGAGTGCTGCGGCGGCGAGAGCGCATTCGTGCTCGTGTCTGTCATCTGGCTCGTCGCGAGCGCAAGCGCGCTCGCCACATTCGCCGTGAGCGGCAGCTTGACACGGTCCTTGCCCGTTACAACGCGGCGCTTGGTGGGTGCGAGCCCCTCGGACGAGGATTCCGTTTGAACAGAGACGCCTGACGGAGACGAAAGGGACGGCCGCCTGTATGACGACCGTGTCGACGACTCGTAGGGAAGAGAGGAGGCGTCCGACCTAGAGCGCTGGAAGGGAGGGGAAGTTGTCGCGGCGTCGAAGGCGTGGGCGCTGGCGGAGGCTGGCGGGGAAAGGACGTCGCCGGCCATGGGCGGGGACTGGGGGAGACTCGTCGACGAAGGTGACGGTGTCGGGCGCAGGAAGAGGATCGAGTAGGACTCCGACGCAGGATCGGGATCCGAAGCGGTTGAGGGTGAGGTTGACGCGGTAACGAGCGCCTCTGCCCGCCTGCACTCCCTGCGCTCGCCCTGCCCAGCCCAGAACTCCAGCTCGAGGCACTCGCCCCACCTCAAGGTGCTCGTGCGGCGTGCCAGCGCGTGCAGCCTGTGTCTGACCTCACCCACCGGTTCTGCGCCCGCTCCCTCCCGTCCATCGTTCGGCCCCCTGGCTAGCACATCCACCGCAGAGAGCGCAGGGAGACCTTCCTGCGACTGCGCGATCCCTAACACGCGGTAGGCGGCGGGCGAGAGGCTCGAAAGCGCGAGGGAGGGTCCGCTGAAGACGGCGACAGCGAGATCGAACGCTGCGGCGGGGTCTGGCGGCATGGCGGACGCTCGCAGAGGTCGCTCCTCGTGCGCCGGTGCAGCGAGAGCAGGAGAGCAGCTCGACAGCGAGGTGAAGCGGGTCGCCGCTCCCTTGCGAAGGTCGAGACCACGACGCGATCCGGCGATTCATCCGTGTCTCTCCTTTCTCGCAAGAATTGCTCGGCAGTTTACTGCAATACACAATATCAACCCCCCCCCGGTAAGAGCCTACTTCCCCTCGCCGCCCTCCTTCCCGCCCGCCCCGAACCACCTCTTGAGCCCCTTCCTCCCCGCGGGCACCGTCCTCACCGCCCTGGGCACGCGCTTCTCGAGCGCTTCCCGCTCCCTGCGGTCCTCCTCGACCTGGTCGCGCGTCTTCTTCGGGGCGGACGAGGCGGCGCCGCCCCGCTCCGAGTGCGACTTGTCGCTCCTGCTCGCGCGCGGCTGGGTGTGCGCGTGCACGTGCGCGTGCACATGCGTGTGAGGCGAGGCGAGCGGGGCGCTCGCCGCCGACGTAGGAACCGCCTTAGCGCCGACGCCAACGAAAGAGACGCCGCCGTGCCCCTGGCCGTACACGGGCGGGACGACGTGCGCGGCACCGGTGGTCGAGCTGCTCTTGCCTGAGCCGGAGCGGGTCGACGTGGGCGAGGCGGCGCGCGGGTGCGAAGCGTCCACTGCTTTGGGCGGGGTCGTTTTCGTCGACGAGGCCGCCGACTCGAGCTCGCGCGAAGGTCGACGGCGGGGCGTTGCTGAGGCAGAGGTCGCGCTTGGGGAGACGCTGCGACGCCCGCCAGCTGCGGCGGGCGGCGGCACCAGGCGATCGAGCGTCGGGATGGCGCGCCACGAGGGAACGGCTGTCGGAGCCGGGTTGTGGGTCGCGGAGCGGGAGGGGGAGGCGGAAGGAGCTGCACGATTGGGAATGGTCAGGCCGTGCAAGCCACGGCGGAACGGAGCGAAAGCACACACCGGCCGCGCTCTTGCTGATCGTTTCGAACGTAAACCCCTGTTGTCCCGGCACGTTCTTCCTCCCGCGCTTCTCCCTCTCCTCCCGCTCGACCAGCTCCTTCTCCGCCTTCAAGCTCCGTCCATACGCCGCGAGCTGGTCCTTGAGGCTGCGCTGACTCGCCGGAGCAGCAGTGCTCGTACCACTCCCGCCCGACGCGCGGGACGAGCGCGCGCTCGCAGCCGAGGCGAGAAGTTCCCTCTCGGCGCGCTGGACGCGGGAGCGCGCCTGCGCGCGCGTCTGCGGCTCGCCCTCGTCCGCTGCGCCACTAGCCGGTAGCGCACGTGCCTCCCACACCGGGGCGAGGTATCGCCCCTGCAGTGCGACAGGGACGGCGGTCACGCCGGCATCCTTCGCGTGCGGACGGTGCCCACCGCCGGGCGAGCTCGGCGCATAGCTTGTCGGCGCGGTGCTCGTCGACGGCGTATAGCTGTAGCTCGAGAGCGCGGGGCCCGAGTGCGTCGACGTCGGCGAGGACGAGAAGCGCGCGGCGAGGGACCCGTCCGTCGAGGCCGAGCCACTCCGCGCGCGGTTTGCCTGCGCCTGCGCGGGCTCGAGGAACGCACGGCGGACATCTGCCGCCGCAGGCGCCCCCGCGCGGGACGCGCCCGACCCCCCGCTGTCATCATTCTCCGTCGAGGAGGAAAACTCGCCGTCGGCTTGTGCGCCACCGGTCGAAGGACGGGACGCGGCCGTGCTCGTGCAGCTGTCCTCACGGGCGCGCTGCAGCTGGAGGTTCAGCTGCTGGAGGTGCTGCTGCTGTTGCTGGTTGAGCTGGACCTGCTGCAGGAGCGGGGAGCGCGTGCCCGACTGCGGATTCGGGTTCGAGACGGCTCGTGCGCGGCGCGGGGAAGTCGGAGGCGAGTTCGGTGCCGAAGGCGGCAGCGTCGCCTCGTCCGCAAAGACGCTGCTCGCCGCGTCGTCGGCCTCATCGCCGTCGAGGCTGGGCCGGCGGTCCGAGAACGAGCTCTTCGAGAGCTGGCTGCTCTGCCGCGGACGGTAGAAATGGTGCGAGGACGCGCGGGTCAGGGTGCCTACGGGCGGAGGGATTGCAGGTGGCTGAGGCTGCGGCGGGACGAGCGGGAGCTGCGGTGCGCGCGTCTGCACCGGCGTCGGCACGCCGTCGTCGTCGTCATCGGCGTCGCTGCCCTCGATGGGCTCCATCGGCTCGGGCGCGGCGCCGTGCCACGAGTCCTGCCTGAGCGGGCGGTGGACCTCGAGGCTCCTCCTCCGTTCGGCCCGTTCTGCTCCCTCGTCCTCGTCCTCGTCCTCGTCCTCGTCGAGCTCGCTGGCGCTGAGCTCGCCACCCTCGCCCGCCTCCTGCACCGCGTCATCGCTCAGCAAGCTCGTTGCGCTCCGTGCGCCCGTACTCGACAGCGCCTTGCGCTCACCGTTCCGGCCGAAAGCTTGCCTGAGCGCGGCACGGGGGTGCGCGGCCTTCTCCCACACGCTCGGCAGGCTCGGTCGGCGGGTCGTGCTACCCGCGCCGTGCTTGCCTCGTCCGGCGGATGACGCAGGAAGGCTCACGCGGCGCGAGACCTGTGCGCCGCCCGCACCTCCTCCCACCGCTCCGAGCGAGATCTGGCTCGAAGTTGGCGACACCGCACCGAGTGCGGGGCTGTTGCCCGTCGCGGACGACGCGAGGCTCGCAAGCGAGTGCAGACTGCTACTGCTCGCGAGCCCGAGGGCGTGGAGCGGTGCAGAGGGGGACGCATGCGCAAGCTTGGTCGCGAGCGCGTCGAACGAGCGCTGCGGGTGGACGACGGCGCCTTTGGTGCGGCGGGTCATGCTCAGCGAGGAGCGGATGCTCGGCGCACCACGGGTGCTGGAAAAGCTGCCGACCTCGCTCGCGGCCTCGTCCGCTTCATCGAGCTGTGCGGCCCATGAGCGTAGGAGCGCGGCGGCGTCGTGGTGTCCGTTCGTGAGCGCCATTTGCGCGGGTGTGAGGCCGTGCTTCTCCGGCGTGCGGGGGTCTGCGCCGTACGAGAGGAGCAAGTTCAAGACTGGGATGTGCCCGTTGGCGGCTGCAAAGTGGAGCGGTGTAGAGCCTGTCGTGAATTCGTTCAGCGCAGGTAATCGGTCACCACGAAAAAGGAACAGAGAAAGCGGGAACGCACCCTGTGACCCGACGGAGATACCGCTCGACTTGCTCCCCTCGCGGGTATACCTCCTCGAGAGGCGTGAGCTGTTGACGTCTGCGCCTGCCTCGATGAGCATGCGCACGATGGTCTCGTTTCCGCACGAGGCGGCGGCGTGCAGCGGGAGGACGCCGTTGAGGACCGAGTTGACGGGCTGGCCATGCGAGAGCGCGTACTGCACCAGGCCTGCGGGCGGTGATTGCGTTAGTGCGAGTGCATGTGGCTGTCCAACGTGCGCATCGCTCTTGCCGGTCTCTGCTCGAGTTGACCGACTCGGCCCCACCCTCGCACCCACCGCCTCCTCGCGCGCTGCCTCGTCGACTGCTCGGCACGGATGGTAGGGATGAGCACGCACCGAGGTTCCCATTGGCGGCTGCGGAATGCAAGCTCAGGTCCTTGTACTCTGTGGTGATGCCGAGGCGGCCCTCGTCGCGACACCTCGCCGAGGCGAGCGAGAGGGCGCGGTGCCGGTGCGGTGCGTGTGCGTGGTGGTGGTGGCCCCGGGTGTGGGACGACGCGGACGAGGTCGACATGCGCCGAGCAGCGACGCGCGAGCAGAGTCCGCTCAACGGCGGGGAGAGGAGCGCGCTGAGCCCGACGTCGAGCTCGTCGCGATCGAGACTCCGAGTCGCTCGACGCGATCCGAGTACCACGCCCAGTCCAGCGCACACGCGCGGACAGCAAGGATACGAGCAGGAGAGCAAACTCGACCCTGCCCTGCGTGTTCAGCGACCATGCCGAGCACGAGCGGAGCACCAGCGCGGGCCGATCGCGGCCTACAGCAAGGGTGGCTAAGGCAGCAATGCGCTCGCCTTCGAGGACGTGCGGTACACTGCGGCAGCGAGATCGCGGTGAATGGCTCGATGGGCGCAAACATGCCACCGGATTGAGTTGGCTACCCGAGGAGCAATGAGACGAGGAGACGGCGGACCTCAGGGCCGCCCAAGTATGAGCAGCAACCACCTTGAAGCCCACGGGCGGGCAGTATACGCTCAAAAATGGGCTTCTCAACGGCCAGTGCGAAAGAGCAAGCCTCGGCACGTCCGACAAAGCGAGAAAGCCGCGTCAAGGGAGCGCCAAGGAAGAGCAGGAGCGTGTAGAAGCCGCCACCTACTGCCGGCGGTACGCAACGGTACGCAGTACAATGAGCACAGCTCCTAAGAGCATCGCACGGGGCGGCGCAGTGGTCTCATACCCGTCGGCACTCGCCATGGCCTCATCAGCGAGAGCATTTGAGAGCATAGCACCAAGGTAACCACGTCTTTCGGGAGCAGTATCGCTCGTGCGACGGGTCCTCCGGACCTCACATGACATGATCGTATTTTGCAGCTCGGCTTGAGAGGCGAGACGGGAGACGTGGGTGCCGACGAGGGGCAACCCGTCCCTCGCCGTCGTCGATCTCTTGCCGCCCGCACTCTCGCGCACCTTCGCTGAGTATGGCTGCTCCGCGCTCTCTTTTCCGTACTGGCGTACTCGCCACCCGCGCCTCTCGCACCCCCATCGTCGCCCGCGCGCCCGCCGCCCTCCTCCGCCCCACCTCCCTCCGCGCGGCCATCCCCGCCGCTCACGGCCCCTGGGTTGCGTCGGCGCGGGCGCTCAGCGCTTCCGCACCGAGGGCCGACCGCTACAACCCCGTCCCGAACGACAAGCGGTGGACCAGCGGCGAGAAGGTGACGTACGACGAGCTCAAGCCCATCACCCAGAGCCCTTCGGACGTGCGTGCCGCTCCTCCCGCATGCCCGAAGCGCTGTACAAGGCGGAGACTCCAATCCGCGGCTGGAGGTGCTGACCCGAGATCCCCTCTTCCCGCGAGCAGAAGGTCCTCCTCATCGGTACGTCTGGCTTTTCCGCGTTGCTCCTCCTTTACCTCGGCCTTCTGAGAAAGCCGCTGACAACAATCACTCGGTCACGCACAGACGTTCGCGAGCCGGCAGAGGTTGCGCTCGGCTCGATCCCATCCTCCGTCAACCTCCCGCTCTCGTCGTTCGAGAAGAGCCTCGCCATGGACGAAGGTGCGTTGTACTCGTCTACTCAACTCATCTCCAAGAAGCATGGAATTCTTCGCCGGGCACTGAATCCCCTGCGACGCGTTGCCGACGCGGTCAGCTGGGTTGATCCGCTGACCCCCTTCTCCCCACACTCCCAGGCGACTTTACCCGGATCAACGGCTTCCACAAGCCGTCGAAGAACCAGCCGATGATCTTCTACTGCAAGGCGGGTGTCCGCGCGCAAACCGCCGTCGACCTTGCGCGCAGCCAGGGGTACAAGCTGTGCGTTGCCGTAGCCTCGCTCGTCGGAGTTGCGGCTTGCGAAGACTGACCTGACCGATGTCAATCCGCGAACGTCTAGTGCGCGTAACTACGAGGGCTCGTACAACGACTGGATTGCGAGGGAGGGCGCCAACCAGGACGACTGAGCGCGCTGGGCGCAGGATCTCAAATGAGATGAGGGGGCTTCGTCGGTCGGATGAACGCAATGTAGCAGTACGCTTCTCGGTGGATACTTAGAACGTGCGAAGGTGCCAGGTCTCAGACTGGGCGAGAAATGACATGCTTGCGCACTCGCTCGCCCTGATCCTCCGCTTTCGCCCTTCCGTCCGCCCTGTCGCAGAAGCCGCAGCGCAAGCGCACTAAGCTGTTTTTAGCTCGGAGCACGCATGTGCGCACGGCCTCCCGGCCTTTCGTCCGGCTCCGTACCTTCGTCGTCCGATCCGCGTCCACTTGCTCTATCGCTGGCCGCTCACTGTCGCCACTCTTCGCTGGGCAGGAGCTTGCATAGCTTTCCGAAAGCCACGCTCCGCTGCTTTCCCTGCCACCTCACGGCGCTCACGCTCGTCCTCCGCTTCATCGGCTTGTCGACCCCCACTGCGGTTCTCTCCTTCATCTCGCGCCAATGGGAAGAGCCGAATACAACATGTGTGACGAAGGACGGGCGCCGTACCGACGGTATGCCGTGGCAGACCCTCAAGAGGGTGAGGTCGACTGGGCGCAAGCGGTGTGTCCGCGTTCCGCTTCGTCTCCTCTTCCGCGGGGAGCTGACTCCGCCGGACGCTTGCAGAGGGTTCACGACGCAGACTGGCTCAGAGTTTGCGTCTGGCCTCCCCTCGACACGACAACGCAAGTCCTCCCCGGCACAGTCTTCCACCTCGAAGCGCACGTGCCCGAAACGTTCCAGCCGCTCGAGCTACGGGCGTACCTCCGGGGCCGAAGCTCTATTCTGCAGGTGCATCCATCGCCGTGCACTCCCTCTTCCGCGGAAACTGCTTATCCCGTCTGCGCGCAGTCAGGCCACTCGCATACCTTCCTCTCCACCTCGCCCGCGACTTTCGAGCTCTTGAACAACACCTTCCTCAGCTTCAAGTTTGCGAGCCCCGTGCGGTTCACGCTGCGCTTACCCTCGCGGGTGGAGGCGCATGGGGAATGCGGGAGGGGGGAGCTGCCGCCCAGCTGGGTGGACGGGAGGGGCGAGGTGCGTTATGAGGTGGTGCTCGAGGGGAGGGGACTCGCGGCGATGAAGAAGAAGCGCGCAGGGCTGAAAGAGGGGAAGGGCAAGGCACGGGCGATGGCGCCGGACAACGTCGAACCCGAACTCTGGTGCGTTCCCTCTCCCCCTCGCTCCTCAGATGCCCCTCAGCTCCGCCTCTGCATAGCTTCGCCGTCCCTATTTCTGTCACACCACAGCTCGCACCGTCGATGTACCTTTTCCCACCCGTCCTCGATCCCGCTGAAGCAGTCGCTTTCGCGCGGAAGCACGACCTCCGGGCGGACGCCAGCGGGCGAATCGTTCGCCGCAGTGGGATGGGTGCAGGGATGCCCGGGGGCCTCATCCTGGAGAGCCTGCAGGTGCGGATCCTCCCCGTTCGTCGGATTCGATACTGATCTCGACTGGCAGCTCCGTTACGAGATCACCACTCCCTCCCCCTTGGAGCCCTCACCTCCTCCTCTTCCTCCTCTTCCCAGTCTACAATATACCTTGACCGCCTCCCTTGTCGCCCCGTCTCAGCCGCTCCACCCACTCCTTGCGCACTTTCGCTCGACTCCGTGCTGGGCGACGCTCAGCGTCGAGCGCGTCTTCACCGGCCTGGACGTCTCCAGCGACGAGCGCAGGCGGGCCGTCACTCGTGAGAGGAGGGCGCTGTCCCTCGCTTCGGAAGGAAAGGCTGGGGGCAACGAGCTGCGCGTGGCGTCGAATGCGCAAAAGGCGATGCGGACGGTCAAGCGCCGGGGCGAGGAGGGCGAGGAGGTGGAGGAGGTGTTAGTCGAGTTCATGGGACGATTGGAGGTCTCTGACAAGGAGCTCAGAGACGGGCTACTACCTGTCGTGAGGAGCTGCAACCTCGAGGTCCGGTACGTTGCTTTGCACCTCTTCTCCCACCGCACCAGCTCACCACTCCAAAGGTACGACCTCCTCGCATCGCTTCACTTCGTGAACTCCGCCCCGCACACCCTTCGCGCGCCCAACATCCCCCTCCACCTCCCCGCCGCGCTCGCCTCTCCCGTACGGGTCGTCCCTCCGCCCGCCTCGCGTGCAATCACCAACGGGCGCGAGACTGGGCCTGTGCAGCTTCTCGACGAGGCGCGGGCGATCGACTTGAGGCCGAGCTGGGAGGCTACGTGTGCAGCGGGCCCGTCGAGCGTTGAGGCGCTTGACCCGGACCTGCCGCGGTACGAGATGCCGCCCGGGGTACTCGTACGACCGCGGGACGAGGGGTTGCCGGCCCATTCTGCGGCGGAGGACGTCCAGGACCAGTACGCCGCACCGCCTCTGTATGACGCCCTACCGGCGCATGCTGGGGCTGCGTCCTCGATTGGCGAGGAATGTTCACCTGTGACGACCTCCTCCCGCCTTTCGCGCCTCTTCCGCCGCACTCGCGACGCGCAGCCTCCGGCACCACCTGCTTCCGCTCCTTGCGCTCCTCCCGCTCCGACATCCGCTGCATCCGCTCCTCCGCCTTTTCTCCCCACCGGCCCCGCGTCCGCGCCGCCCCACCGCATCGAGGTCGACGCGCCGCCGAGCTGGGAGGAGACGGTGCGCGACGACATGATGGACGACTGGATTGTCGCGAGCGCGGTGCTCGGTGGCGAAGAGGGGGAGCGCGAGGGGGACGGCCCGTAGCACATCCCGGCTGGTGCGACTGTATGGCAGAACTTTGCTGCTCGTGTCCTTTCACCGTGGCGTATGAGGGCTTGCTCATTGAGGGAAACAAAGAGGGACTGTGGGCACCTTCCCAAACTTCCCAGTGGACTTCGCCTTCGCGCTAAGTATCCCCCAGCCACCCACTGACAGGGCCCACAGCACAGGTCTAGAAAGACAGGTGTGGAGAGCACAATTCAAGCCAGTACAAGCGCGCCGAGACACCCTACAGCTCGTCCCTCTTCCTCCCCTCCTCCTCGCCCTTCTCCTCCCACACCCACTTCACCTTCTCGCCGACCTTCTCCTCCCACCCCTCCTCACCCTTCATGCGACTGATCATGTCCCCCTCGACGGCCTTTGCGGCGCCGGGACGCGCCTCGATGCGTTTGAGCCAGGCGTCGGTGGCGGGGAATCCTGCGGCGGCGAGCGAGGGGATGCCGAGCGAGAAAGGGTGGGCGCGGATCCAGGTGAACGAGGCCTGTGAGGGGCGGTGCGGTTGCGTCAGAAGGCGGTTCAAAGGGGCATGCGCGGATGCGTCAGGAGAATGGAGAATGAGAGGGGAAGAGCGGGGTGCAGTAGGGTGGTAGAGCGTACGATGTCGGCCTGCAAGCGGGCGGAATGTACAGCGTCAGTTCGTGGCTCACAAGGCAAGCTACGTAGCAACGACGCCACAGACTCGAACTCACAAAGCTGAACTTGCCCCTGTCCGGCCCGACAAGGTAGTCCCTGCCCTCCCCCTCGCTCAGCTGCTGCTCGTACACCCCGAGCAAGCGCTTCGACTCGTCAATGTAGCGCCTCGCGGCGTAGACGTCCTTGACGGGCGCGGCATTGAGGAAGTGGCCTGCCTGGCCGGCCCTGAGTGCGTGGGAAAGGCGTTAGAGGCGGGTGGAGGGGTGGAGCGGGGAGAAGGGCCGAGGAGGAGAAGTCAGGACTACGCACATTGGTCCGTAGCCGCCGTGCTGGAAGAAGACCCACGACCACTGCACACGGCGAGGATTGCGTCAGTACGAGCGAATCGATGGGCGGAAGCGCGCGGACGCACCATCTCGGCCTCGTCCTTCTCCTCCTCAAAGTGGAGGTTGTACGCCGAGTCGTACGCCCTCGCGAGGTGGAGCAAGATCGCGCCCGTCTCAAACACGCGGATGTCGCCGCGCGAGCGGTCGACGATGGCGGGGATGCGGCCATTGGGGTTGATCTCGCGGAGGTACCACTCCTCCTTTTGCTCGTTCTTGCCGAGGTCGATCGGGTGCTCCTTCCAGGTCAAGGCGGGCGTTCCGAGGTTGGCGAGCTCTGCAGACGGGGGGAGTACGTGCGGCGATGCAACGAGGATGAAGCGCGTGAGGAGGACCGTTAGTTCGGTTCGCGGGGCGGGGCAGACTTTTTAACGAAGTGGGAGGAGGGCAACCCATACTCGCCTTCAAGCGCAACGTTGATCTGCGCCCCTCGGTCCTCAGTAGTCAGCACTCATCCCTCGCACCAAGCGAGTGCCCGCGCACCTTGAGCCCGTTCGGCGTCCTCGCCGAGTAAAAATCGATGCCGTTCTCGCTCGCGGGCGGGCCTGTCACGAACGTCCTCGCCTTGGGGTTCTTCATCGAGGAGGCCATCGCAGCGGTGCGGAAGAGGACGGGCGCGAGCGAGGACGAGAGCGTGTGCGAGGCGAGCGCGAACAGCGGGAGGCGCGCGAGAGGAGCGAGAAGCATCCGCTCGCTTGAAAGGAGAGAGAAGGAGAGAGAGGGAGACCGGAGAAGAGCGCGAGGAGGGGAGAGCCCGAAGGTGGGGCCGAGGCGAGGCTGACTGGTTCCGCGTAGGAAGCTTCCCTGTCGCCGTGCCGACACTCTCTGCACGTTCCTCATCCGCTCTCGAGAGCACCACGACCGAAACGAACCCGCCCTGCGTTGCACGCGCGCTCAGCCCAGCCTCAACCCGAGCACCACCCCCGCAACGAACGTCGCCCTCTGCTGCACGTTGGCGCCGACAAAGTCAATGAACCCGCTCCACACCCGCGCGAGACGGTTCCCACCCTGAGCGGCAGGCGGGCCCGCGCGCGAGGTGATGAACCGGTCGTACGACGATGTGAGGGCGGACCAGTTGACCGTGATGAACTGCCGCGACGAGAGATACTGCAGGCCGACAAAGACGAAGCCGAGGGTGAAAGCGGCGGCCTGCGGGCGTGCAGTAGGTCAGGAAACTCTGGGCGTAAGAGGTCGTGCGGTTGACAGCCTTTGCGACGGAGAGAAGGGCCACTGACGACTCACCCGCAAGCCCTTCTTGACAAAGACGCCTGCGCGAACGAGATCCAGGTCGGTGGGACGCACTCGACCAGGCAGAGAAGGCCACACGCACCTACGCAGATCCCGCTGATTGTCCCGAAGCTCAGATCTCGCAAGTTCAGGATACTCTCCGCCTCTCCGCCACTGGGAGCGGGTACCGCGGCCTTTCCGCCCGCCGAAGTCTCATCCGAAAGCGCGTAGGGCCGCTTCTCAGCGTACGTCCTGTCGCTCGCGCACTCGAGCGGGCGGGCCGAGTGTGAAAGGGCGGAGAGCGCGACGGCGACGAGCGGGAGGGAGAGGGCGACCCCGAGGCGGTAGGAGCGCAGGAAGGACGCGGAGGAGCGCGTGGAGGTGTGCGTCGTGGTCGAGCAGAGGGAGCGGACGAAGGAAGGAGCGGCGGACGGTCGCGTGGGGGTGGTCTGCCGCAAGAGATGCGCCATTGGGGTGGGCCAACGGGAGGCGAACATGGTGATGGAGGTCGTGATAGATGCGGCGCTTGAATGTGGGCTTGCGAGCGGAAGAAGTGGGTCAGGACTGCTCGACGCGGAAGCACTCGCTGCGAGCGGAGGCGTCCTGCTGTTGACCTGTAGTGGAGCACGCCGCTCCCGTCTGTTCGCATCCTACTGGTTGGCAAGCGCGCACGCTCGCAGCTCCACTGCCCAGTCGGCTCGAACGACCCTCTCCTCGGCTCGACCGCCAACCCCGAGCCACCGCACATTGCGCGGTCCCCAGGGAGGCAGCGGAGAGAGCAGCGGACCTTAGCTGGTGCGCGGTGCGGGCTAGGCTTTACGCTCGCACTGTATGTGCTGTAGACGACGGAGGAGACGGGCCGAGGTGGGGTCGAGTGATGACGCGGTGGAAGCGCGAGCGCGGCGAGGGCGGGGCAGACGACCTGCGCGATAGAAGCGACGATGTACTAGAGTACCGACGCGGCTGATCTTCCGTACGAGCGAGGCGAACGGGACGACAGGAGAAGAGCGAGGACGCGATCTCCGCCGAAGGAGCGCAGGCCCTGCTTCAGCGCAGACAGAAAAGCGTCCAGGGGTACAGAGCCACCGGTCGCGCGCTCGAGGCTCAGTATCGGGAAGAGCTAGCAGCTGAAAGTGCTCGTATGAGGAATGAAGCGAGGGCGTCCGCTTTCAGCTGCTTCCGCGCAGAGCTTGCTCCTCCCGCCTCGGTCAGCACCAGCGCTCTCGGCTGTGCGACACTCCCACTGTACAGCATCATTGCATCGTCCGTTCACTTCTCCCGACCCTCCTTCGCTCCGTCGGTTGCCGCCACTGCCGCTTCGCGACCTCGCGCTCCTCCCGCACATGCCCGTCCTCCTTGCTGCTGCTCCACCTCGACGTCTCCGTCCCACTCACCGAGCACCACGACGTCTCCTCATCGCCGCTGGTCACGGTCGATCGCAGCGGCGAAGCGAGGTGGCCGCGCAATTGCCGCTCGTCGTCACGCGACGCGCCGTCCTCCTCCTCGAGCTCCGCCGCCTCGCTCCCGCTCGACTCGCCCCGCTGCAGTCGCGCAGCCCGCTGCCTCGCCTCGGCGATCCACCGCCTCTCCCAGCGCCGCTCCCTCCGCCTCTGCCTGCGCCAGTACGCCGCCGCCTCCTTCGCGCCCTGGCGCATGTTGACCCAGCAAGTGGTGTAGCCTGCTACGAGGACGAGGAGCGCGAGGGACAGGAGGAGGAGCGCAGTCGTGTGCAGATAGGCCGGGTAGGCGGGCGGGGCCGTCGTTGCCGAGGGGGCTGGCGCGGAGGCGCTCGGCGAGGACGAGGTAGAGTCGGCGGAAGGAATGCTCGAAAGCGAAAGAGGCGAGATGGGCGAAGTAGGCGTCCTGAGAGGGTAGAGCGTGGAGGAGGCGGTGTCTGCGCAGGCAGAGTGAGCGAGCGTGAGCAAGTCCAGCAAGGTGAACATACCCATTCCCGGAGCATCTTGTGCGAGAGGGGCCAGAGCAAGTAAAGGGACAGAGAATGAGCGGCCAGTGAGGGGACAAAGAAAGAGCGAGGGGCGAGCTGCGATCAGCCAGACAGGGGAGCAACGGAGGGTCCGCGGACGTCAGCGGGCAGGAGTCCGAGTCGAGCGAGAGCAGTAAAAAGAGGTGAAAGTGCGAGGTGTACATCTCGCGCACCTGTGAAGTTCCCATCTCGTGGCTTGCCGCCCACATCGCCCCGAAGGGCGCAGGGCGGCAGGAAGGAGCGGAAAGCAAAAGAGTGCACATCGCCCGGAGGGCTTTCGTCGAGTCTTCGCTCGTCCTTCACGCCCTGGGCATCCTTGAGGCCGTACACAATCCCGAGGGAAGTGCAGGGGGCTTGAGGAGCAGGGTATAGGGGGGAGCGGGTGAGGGGAGGGGAGGGGGTGGGTGGTGCCGGGTCAAGGTGCTAATTCGAGAAGACCGGCTTTGACGCGAAGGAGCGGGAACGGTGGTCTAGCGAGCCATGGAGCCCAACCTGGCAAGCGCCGTAATGCAATGGCCGCACGGGGGAGACGGCGACAATGGGGGGCCAGAGCCGCATGCTCCTTGCGAGCGATATGCGGCGTGGTCGTCCGCTCAGCAGTAGCGCCGAAGGGAGCTGACTAGTCAGCCTGCGACGCCGCAAGGGCGCACAGGCGATGCTGGTGTACGGAGACGGCTGAGCCGGGAAAAGTTGCGGGGCGGCGAGAAGGACGAGAGCCGTAGTTGGCGGGGATGAAGGTGCTTAAGCGTGTCAGGCACGTGGCGAGGGTGCTTTCTGCGAGAGAGCAGCGCGGTCGAGCGCGATGTGGGCGAGAAGAGGGAGAGCGAGCGAGGCGGACGAGGACAAGAGCCGCAGCGCGCGCCGGAAAGGTCCGACGGCGGCGTTGCTCCACGCGGTCTCGCTGCGTAGCACTCGAATGCGAGTCGAGCGTACTTTGTACTAAATGGGAAGGACTACCAGGCCGCCTGGGCAGGACAGGGCTCTGCGTCGTCCCCGCCCTTCCAAGATCCTCGAGAACCCACCTCCCCTCGTCGCTTTTGACGACTTTCTTGTCAGCCGTGACCCGCTTTGTGCATGCGCCTGCTTCTAGCGGACACAGCGCGAACGACAGCTGCGAGGCTGCTGCACCGTCCGCGGACCGCCCCGGACTTGTCTCCTGTCGCTCGCTCGTCCGACCGCTTCGTCTCCTCTCTCGCTTCTCCCGCCTCTCTTGTGCTGTGTGCTCCCGCTTGACCCGCTCAACCCGTCTAGCTCGCCGCGATGAACGGCCCCGTCGACCCCAACCCACCCTCCGTCTCGCGCGTTGTGCGTCTCTCTTCCTGCTCTTCCACCGAGGCGACGCCGCCTTCCCCACTTCCACTCGGAGCGCTCACCAGCACGTCCACCGCAGTACGCCGACGCTTGCGCCAAGCTCGGCCGCGAATGGTACGAGTACGATGACCTGCAGCTCACCTGGGGTACGCACCTCCTTCCCCCCTCCCTCTGGCCGCGCGGCACGTCCTCGAACCCTCGGCTGCACATGCTGACATCGAGAACCACGCATAGGACGCCAGGAGCGCTACGAGATTACGCGCAAGCTCGGGCGCGGCAAGTACTCCGAGGTGTTCGAGGGCATTGACGTCTCGAGCGATGCGTTCGTCGTCGTCAAGGTGCGTGCCTTGCCTTGCGCTCTCTTGGCCATGCGCCAGCCGTGCCAAGAGAAGGAGCTGATAGCCATCAGGACTGCGTAGGTGCTGAAGCCAATCAAGAAGAAGAAGGTGCGCCTCGCTCCCCTCGCCTCTCTCGACACCCTGCCTCCCGATGCAGGCTGACCCGGCTTTCGCTGGTCAGGTCAAGCGTGAGCTCAAGGTGCTGATGAATCTCCGCGGTGGGATCAACATCATCGAGATCCTCGACGTCGTGCGGGACCCGCAGGTGCGCCCCCTCCCCCCCGCCGCCTGCTCTCGCTGACGCACTCGCGCACAGAGCAAAACGCCCGCAATCATCTTTGAGCACGTCCACAATCTTGACTCGAAGCTGCTGTACCCCAAGTTCACCGACGGCGACGTGCGGTACTACATTTACGAGCTGCTCAAGGCGCTCGACTACTGCCACTCGATGGGCATCATCCATCGCGACGTCAAGCCACTCAACATCCTGATCGATCACGACCAGCGCAAGGTCAGTCGCGGGGCTACTCTCCCTCTCCTGCCGTACCCGGTCCGGCAGCTCACGCTCCTCCACTCGCTCGCCACAGCTCCGGCTCATTGACTGGGGCCTCGCCGAGTTCTACCACCCCGGCGTGGAGCTCAACGTGCGCGTGGCATCGCGGTACTACAAGGCGCCCGAGCTGCTCGTCGAGTACACGCACTACGACTACTCGCTCGACATCTGGAGCGTCGGGTGCACGTTCGGGTCGATGGTATGTACACTTGCACTTCCTGCCTGCTGTCGCACTGTGCGGGTCTTCCGCCGTTCGCAACTTGTCGTGGCGGAAGGGGCACGCGAGCCGACCCCCCTCGCTCCCCGCAGATCTTCAAGCGTGACCCGCTCTTCCACGGCCAGAGCAACGACGACCAGCTCGTCAAGATTGCCAAGGTACTCGGTACGGACGACCTATGGGCTTACCTTGACCGGGTGCGTCGCATTGCTCCTTTTCGCCTCTCTTCCCCTCTCGAAGTCTTGATGCGAAATCAGTTGCGAAGTCGCCCATGCTGACGTCTGCGGCTCTTACGGGCAGTACCACCTGGACCTCGACCCGGAGCTCGAGCTCGCAATCGGGTCGCACTCGCGCAAGCCGTGGGGGCGGTTCGTCACGACCGGTGCGGTGCCGTACCACCATCTGCGCTTTCCCTCCTCACGCCGAGAGGAGCGCGCCACTGACGCTCGCTCTGGCATTCGCTCCCCGGCGCGCACCCGCAGACAACACCAAGTACATCAGCAACGAAGCGATCGACCTGCTCGACAAGATGCTCGTGTACGAGCACACGGAGCGCGGGACGGCCAAGGAGCTGATGGCCCACCCGTACTTTGCGAGCGTGCGCGCGGCGGACGAGGTCAGGGTCAAGGAGGAGGAGAAGGCGAGGAGCGGAGCGGGGGGTGCGTCACGCTTCCTTTCACCTCCTGCCCTGTAAACCTTGACGGGGTAGAGTCTGAGACGCTCTGCGCGCTGATGACGCTCGCTGACGCTGCCCGCTCGCTCGTTCGCTCGTAGGCGCACCGACGGCCGTCTTCTTCTCCTCCAACGGCGGGGCGGTCGAGCCGGGGTCGGTGCAGGTGCAAGAGCTTACGTGAGGGTCTGTGCAGGTGTAGGGTGTAGGACGCAGTGCTTGGATCTCCGAGTTGTACTGTAGAGCGCGCGAGGAGAGGCGGGACCTTCTCAAGTTGTGGACATCGCATCGTTCCTTGCGCGCACCCTGCACCGCTTCGTCCCGCATGGAGCCTGCTAGGCTGTGCTTCCCACACAGCCTCCTGATGGTTGCTCCTCCCACGGGATGCCCTGGACGCTCTGCGAGCCAGGTCGGGTGACATTTGGTTCGAAACTGGGGCGGGCAGGCCGGACGAGGGCGTCGCCGCGGGCGAGATCGCCAAGGTCAGCGGTGTCGACGGGGCAAAGCTCGGTGCGGGCTCACGGTCCCTCTTCGTCGCGTCAAGCTGGGACTAACGAGCAGAGCAGCCCGCGTCCTCCGCGTCCTCGCCGCGCACCATGTCTTTACCGAAGTCGCGCCCGACAGGTTCGCCATCAACCACTGCTCGATGGCGCTCGACACGGGCAAGAGCGTCAAGGACCTCGTCGAGTGCGTTGCTCCTGCGGTGCATCTTCTGTCCAGAAAACGAGACTGACGAGGCAATGCCAGGAGCAAGGAGATGTACACCGGCACTGACGGCGTCGCTGCGCTCGTCGCTCACATGTGAACCCCTTCCCTCTCTATCAAAGTCTTCACCGGCTTACCAGACTTCTGCTTCCCCCCAGCTGCGACGACGGCCTCAAAGGGGCGGGATACCTCGCCGAGGCACTCCTCTCGCCCAACACCTCGCACTCATACTCGGCGGCCGAGACGGCGCTTGCAAAAGCCTTCGGCATCGAGACGCCCGTGTGGGAGTACTGGGCCAAGCCGGAGCAGGCGGCGAGCCTGCACCGCTTTTCGTACGCGATGAAGGGGACGCAGGCGATGCAGAATGGCAAGGTCGAGGGCGGTGGGTCGTCTCGCTCCGGCTCCTGCAGCTACCCCGCTATGGCAGTTTTGCCGGGCGCATCTGTCTGATCCGCTCAGGTCTCGCAGGCTTCCCTTGGCAGACCCTCCCGCAGGACGCGCTCGTGGTTGACGTCGGCGGCGGTGTCGGCTCGCTCGATCTCGAGATCCTCAAGGTCGCGCCGCACGTCAAAGTCATCGTCCAGGACCGCGCGGAGGTGATCGGTGAGGCGAAGGAGGTGCGGCTCGCATTCTTGTAGCTGGATCCGGTCGACCTTCCCAAGTCGGGCTGCCTTGCTTGCGGGTGCTCTCCATCCCTGTACACCCTTCGCTGACACGTCGCCCGACGCATGCAGGTCTGGAAGGCCATGGCGCCTCAACACATCGATTCGGGCCGCGCCACGCTCATGCCGCACGATTTCTTCACGCCACAGCCCGTCACGAACACGGACGTCTTCGTCCTCCGCTTCATCATCCACGACTGGGCGGACGAGCGCGCCTCGACGATCCTCTCGCACCTCGCCACTGCCGCCAAGCCGTCGACCACGCTCGTCCTCATCGAGCAGACGTACGCGACCCTCCCCGAGACGCGCGGGTTCGTCGCGACGCCGCTGCCGTATCTCACAGACAGCCAGATGCTCGTGTGTCTCAACGCGCTCGAACGCACCGAGGCGCAGTATGCCCAGCTTGCCGAGGGCACGGGGTGGGCGCTCGAGAAGGTGTGGCGCACGGGCGAGGGAGGGAAGGAAGGCGGGTTCAGGCACTACGAGTTCAGGCTCGCTGGCGCCGCTCACAAGGAGGAGTAAGGATGCCTTATGCTCTGTTCGCTTGCGCTTGAGGATCGGAAATTTGGTTGTAGCTGTAGTCAGTGCGTCGGTTCAACTCGCCTGTTTCTCGGTAGCGCGCGAAGCGGGTTCTTCGGCCAGGAGAAGTTTCAGAACGTGGCAAAGAGGGAAGGCGGTGTTTCTCCGCTTGCAGCTGTTACAGCTCGTCCAGCCGTCACCTCTTTTGCTTTGTACCGCCCTCACCCGAGGATCCCGCCCAACGCCTTTGTCGCGTCGCCGAACCCGCCTGCGCCGTCTTCAGCATCAGCGATTTATGCAGAGGCAAAGTGTGACAGGAAGGGAAGGAAGAAGGAAGACCCACCCGTGACAGCCGCTGCGGCCGTCTCTGCCGCACCCGCGACCTTGCTCGTGGCTGTTTCCTGCGCGCCAACGACGGCTGTGGGAGGAAATTTCGTGAGTTCACAGTGTAGAGGTGCATTGACTAATTGCAGTGGTGTGATAAGAAAAGGATTGGAAGGGAAAGCGCACCGGCGGTTGCGGTTGAGAAGGCGCCGACAACCTCTGTGATAGCGTTCGTTGTCAAGGACCTCATGATATGGGAAGGCGGAAGTGAGAGGGACCCACTGGAGGTCGCGACGCCCACAACACTCATCACCGCGCTGGTCAGGTCCACCGCTTCGCGCCGTCGTCCTCGTCAGCCCTCCGCGCTTCAAAGCTCACAGCGAAGGAAAGGTGAACGCACGCGTCGTCACCGTCGGGAACGTCACGAAATCCTCCACGTCGGCGACGATCTCCTTCCCCCACTTCCAGGCGGCGAACGCGCCTGCGGCGAGGACGACGACGAGGACGACGAGGGTGGTGATGCGCTTGGCCTTCTTGCTGAGGTGCTGTTTCCCTTTTCGGACATGAGTGAAGTACAGCGAGAGATTAGGGAGAGAACGCACATATCCCCCCTTCCCGTCATCGTCGCCATTGCTGTCGCTTCCCGACCCGGACGAGCCCTCCCTTTCTCCCTGTGCCGCCGCTTCTTCTTCCCATGGCTGCGCATGACCCACTCCTGCCGCTGCACCGAGGGCGGACAAACATCAGCCGTTGCGGGAAGCAGGCCGGGCTGTGGGACGGAGGATTCGCTGTCGGAAGACTCGCTGAGCGAGCGGGTCGAGGCGGAGAGCGCGGTGCGGCGCTGCCGAGCTGCACTGTGCGAAGCCATCCTCTCGAGAATCGGTGCAGAAGTCAGAGCACGAGAAGCCGAGAACAGCGAGAGAGGAGCGAGCGCCCGGCCGCCGGACGCTCCGCGGACGTCCCGTCCCCCGCGCACGAACCCCTCTCCCCTCCTCCCGCCTAGGTAACGCCGCAACCAAAGCACCTTCCATTACCGCGTTGTATTCTCCACACGCGCGCTACCGTTCCTCCAGCACGACCGTGACCGCGACCCACCCGTCCGCGCCGGCCATACACGCGCCGAGCCAGCCTACTTCGGCGACGAGGGGGACGTAGACGCCTTGGATGAGGGCATGGGCGAGCGCGGGTGGAGGGAGTGCGTTGGTTGAGGAGGAAAGCTGAGACGCGGGAGGGAAGAGGAGCGGGAGCAGGGCGGAGAGGGCTTGGTGGAGGGTGGTCGGGGAGCCTGCGCCAATCAGGCCAGTACGCTGAATTAGCGCGGCTCGACGGTCGACAGCAGCGAACGAAGTGGATGGTCGCGACGCACTGTCTGCCTGTACCGGCGCCACCACATCCTGCAGCGCGTTCGCGCCCTCTGGCAGGTAGACCCGTATAGGCACGCTTCTCACGGCATTTGCGTCTGGCAGTCGGCCGTCGCCGGCGAAGGTAGATGAGGTGGAGGATGGGGTAGGCGAGCGCGACGCGCCGGAGGGGGAAAGCGAGGGCAGCGGGATGAGCTTGGAGGCGACGAGCCAGTATTTGTCGAAATCGTCTGCCAGTAGCGGAGCGTAAGTATCCGACACCGCTACAGGAGCGTGAAGGCAGCGAGCAAGCGGAAAATCCGTGGGGGAACGGTGGAACGCACTCTGGACGACGCCCTCCCAAAGATTGTCCTGCTGCTCTTTGCGCAGGTTCGTTACGCGCTTGATGTTGCCCCAGCGCGCGTAGTCGGCCTCCTGCAACACGAGGACTCTGTCAGCAATGCGCTGAGGCGGGGGAGGGCACGATGAAAGCGGCACGCCCGGTTCTGCTGCCCCAAGCGACATCGCCCTGCGAGCTGCACACCGTCGTTCGGCGTGCTTCCGCGCGCATTTATTCGCATGTTGGAGCGACGACTGACCTTCACCATCGCCATGAAACCCGCCCGCGCATCCTCGACCCGATTGCTAACCAGCAGCGCCTCCGCCGGCGGGTCGCGCAGATGCAGGGTGACCTTCCACATCGCACCGGGCACGCCATCCGAACCGAGGATGCCGAGGGTCTGAACATAGGGCGTGCGGGGGCGTGCTGCGGGTGCAGTGGCGGGTGCGCGCAATGTAGACTGCGAGGAGAGCTCGCCGCCGGAGGAGGAGGGGAAGGAAAGATCCGCGGCGGAGGGTGAGGAGAGGGGCGCAAAGACGGATGCGAAGGAGGTAGGAAGGGTAGACGGGTCGGCGGGAGACGAGGAGCTTGGCGCGGGCAAGGGCGGAAGGAAGGACGGCTGCGAGGAGTGGTGGTGATAGTCGTAAAGGAGGCCGATGGGCCAATGCCTGCGGCACAAAGGGCACCTGTCAGCGCTCAAGCTCGGTATATCGGCAAAGAGATGCGATGAAAAGCCGTACGACGCACCATTTGAGCGGGACCCCGTCCGCCTCGAACCACAGATCCTCCGTCCGTAAGCTCGCGGCCGAGTTGTCGTCGAGAACGAGGTCGAGGAAGTACTTGCGGACTTGTGCAAGGAGAAGCGGAAGGTAGCTGATTCGCGGGGCTTGCAGCTGGGCGCGCGAGAGTTGTTAGCCTCGTGCGCGAAACGGGCACGAAGGAGAAGAGTCGACGCACATAGTACGCCTCTATACTACGGTCCGCAGTGGGCGGCAGCTCGCCTTCCGCGAGCGAGACTTCGATGGGGACGGACCCGCCAAAGACGAGGGTGCGGAAGATGGCGGCGAAGGCAAGCGCATTGACCGTCTCGCCCGCGCCCGAGTTGCCTGAAGAGGCGCTCGGCGCGAACGAAGAATTGCTCGGGGTGTGTCGCATACGTGAGGACGTGGCGGAGGAGGCGGAGGGAAGGCGGGACACTGTGCGAGGAAGAGACGAAGAGGTGGGGGAGGGGTTCGGGCGGCGAAGCGGTCCTGGTGAGCCGGAACCAGGAGCGGGAGTGTAGAGGAAGAGCGCAACGTACTAGTCGGTTCCCCGCTGTATGTTTCCAGCAGCTTGCCCCTCGCCCAGGGTTGCTGTGAGGCGTTGTCGCCGTGTCGGGCAGTGCGGCAGAAGCGGGGCGACAGCGAAGGCACAAGCGCGGCGGAAGGAGGGAGCGGGTCGTGCAGCGTTACTCGCTCGGTGTTCTGCTTGCGTTCAGCTGGTCCAGGCTGCCGCTGAGCGTGAGTTGCGGTGGTGGGCGAAGGCGAGGGAGGGGGGTGGAGCCTGTCGCCGTCGTCCGAGTCGCTGCTCTCGCGCGGGAGAGCCAGAGATGGGCGCACAGTCTTCGCACAGCCAGTCTACGGCGACCCTCTTGGCGGACCTGCGCTCCAGGCGACTCGAGCAGCGCACCGCCTCGCACGCCGTCCTCATCAGAGGCATCGAGCTCGAGAGGAGGGGAGCGCTCAAGGGGGGAAACTCGGACAGTGCGTTCTCCTAAATACTCCTAAAAACCCTACTGACCAGCCGGCGCACAGTCTGGGATGCGATGGAGCAGGTCGCCGTTGCCGCCGTCGAGGGAGGAGACGTCGACTTCGCGAGGGTATGCCCGCTAGCCCTCGCGCGTGTCCTCTCACCACGGAGATTCGTCTGGAAGCGAGCGCTGACTTCCCTAAGCGACCTTCGCACAGACCCTCATCTCCCGCCTCATCCCCCACTTCCGCGACTCGACGCCGCACCGTGCACACTACCTCCAGGGCCTCCTCCTCGAAGCCCAAAATGATCTCACCGGCGCACGGGAACGCTACGAGGCAAACATCCGCGACGATGAGACCGACATCGTGCGTCCCGCTCCTGTTACTAACTGCCATACGCTCACTCCCCCTTCGCCCGCAGCCCTCCCGCAAGCGCCTCATCGCTTTACACCTCTCATCCCCGCTCGTGACCCTCCCGGATGCCTCTGCCGCCGGCGTAAAAGCTGCGCTCCCCGTCCCGGCCTCCGCGCAGCCGTACCTCCTCGCTTCGCTCCACCAGCAAAAAGGCATCCATATACTCGTCCACTACCTCGACACGTACTACACCGACCTGCCCGCATGGCTCACCCTCTCATCCGCCTATGCCGACCTCGCGGCGTACCCCCAGGCGCTCGCTGCCCTGGCACACGCTGTCGTCCTCGCGCCGAGCGATCCCTGGGTCGCGCTGAAATACGCCGAGACAGCGTACACTGCCGGAGACGTTGCGCTCGCGTGGAAGCAGTACCTCCGGGTCGTCGAGATGAGCACAGAGGAGGGTGACGCCGTGCCGCTCAAGGGCGCGGCGAGGAGGGCGGCAATGGGTGCAAAGCTGGTGCGTCCCGCGTGTACGCGTGTTTCTGCACGTCCCTCCATTGGTATTCTGGTCCTAGAATGTCTACGTCGGCTACCAGCGCGTGGCTGACGTCCCCCTCCAATCCCGCAGTGCATCTCTCGCTTCCGCTCCCTCCGCCCTCAGAAGGACGCCGACCCGCTCCTCGCGCCCACGAAGCTCGACGCGATGGACCTCCTTCTCACGCGGTTGATCCTCGACGTGTACCACAAGCAGGAGGGCGCGGTCGGCGCGGGGATGGTGAGCCGGTGGATGGGTGGGGCGGAAGGGGCGCGTTGAGTGTGCGTGCGGGAGGGAGCCTGAGGGTAGGCTGTAGCAGTGTTGTACTTCGTGCTGTCTTCACCATCCGCTTCGCACTCGCTGGCATGAGCAGGGAGCTCTGCAACTTCCTCAGCAGCCCACGTCTGGGAAGTTGAATGCCGGCCCGGCTTGTTCTCGCGCGTCGTCTACGTATTCCGGGCTCTACAACTCGTCGTGCCCCACCTTCGTCCCCGTTACGCGCTCATCATGGAGCACTCCGCCTTTCACGGCCGGCATCCACTCTTTGCGCCCCCTCTCCCCCTTCCCGCGCGTCAGCATCCCCAAAAACTCTTGCACGAGGTCCGCGGCCGCCATCCCCGTCAGCTCGGCGTTCGTATCGTACGCGGGCGAGACCTCGACGAGGTCCATGCCGACGAGGTTGAGCGTGCTCAGCTGCCGGAGGATAGCCTTGAGCTCGCGGGTGGTCCAGCCGCCGGATTCGGGGGTGCCCGCTGCGTACGAGGGAGGGGTGTCAGCGATCAATACGGAGTAAACTCACAAGCAGGCGCTGAGGGCGAATGAGCACAACCGAGGACGGCGAGCGAACGAGGGGAAGAGGGCAGGACGACGCACTGGCAGGCGCCATGCTCGGGTCAATGACGTCGATGTCGAGGCTCAGATCTGCGTCGCCTCCTGGTCAGCTCCTCTACAATCCGCGTGAACAGCCAGAGAACGCACAAACTGGCGTTTCGCCAACGCGTTCCTTGATCGCGCGTACGATCCCGCTCGGCTTCATCTCGTCGATGTCGTCGGTCGTGAGCAGCTTGAACCCGACCTCCGAGTCGTGCGTCAGGTCGTCAAAGTCCTGTGGCGCGAGCCACGCATGAGTGGAGGTTGAGGGGAGAAGGGTGTGGACGGGACGCACGGAGAGACGGGTGCGGATGCCCGCGTGAATTGAGGACGTGTTGGAGATCAGGCCCTCGGTAGAAGCCTTCCAAAAGACCGAGCCGTGCGTCTGAGTGCGAGAAAGCGTCAGCGAAAAGCAAAGGGGAGGAAGGAGCGGGACGCACGATCTTGCTCTGGTCCGTCCAGGCGCCATTGTACAGGTTGCCGTTCCACGTATCTTGAGAGTAAGCATAGCTACAGTCAGCTAGCGCGAACCGCAGCCACGACGCAAAGCCAACGCACCCAGATGAGCATCAAAGTGCAGAACCGCGACTGGACCGTAGACCTTGGAAAGGGCACGAAGAGCGGGAAGGGCGATGCTGCGTACGAATCGACGTCAGTGAGCTGCGAGCATTGCTGTGGGGAACAAGAGAGCGCAGCGCACGTGTGATCACCACCCAGCGCGATGACTTTGGGATGCTCTTTCCCATCAAGCGCGAACGCCTTCGTCCCGCCGTGCTCTGCCCGACCGGTGGTCAGTTGCACACACATCGTCTCAGAGAGCGTCACACGCACCAGTCGTAAACTCCGTCGCCACCTCGCGCGCTAGTAGCGTCGAGTAGGCCGTCTCCATCTGGTCGAGCGCTAGCGCGTTGTCATACGGCGAGACGGGCGTGTCGCCGCAGTCAACGATCTTGGCACCTGCAAGGAATGGGTTCATGTTCCACGGAATGGAGAAAGCACGGTTGCTGGCGTGCCTCCGCGAGCCCTGCCTGATGGCGTTGGGTCCGAAGCGGGCGCCGGGCCGGTAGGAGACGCTGGTCTGCGGACAGACCACGTTAGATGATCGTCACCAGGGGACAGAGAAGACGCACGTCAAAAGGCATCCCAAGCAGGGCAATATCGAACGCTTTCTCCGGCTCTTCGAGGCAGCGGAAGTGCGGTAGATGTGCAAACGTGACGACTCCCGAGAAACTGAGATCCATCGAGCTGCCGTACTTGGCCTCTGTGTGTGGTCCGGGCCCAGGAAAATGTCAGGAATGCCTTCATCGCGGATGTGGGGATGGTGAGAGAACGCACCCCAGAGCTCGGTGGGAGCGGCATCGCGACCGGCCGCGTGCGCCTGAGCAGCTGCAGCAGCGGTCAAAACGAGACCAGCGAGCCTCAGCATCGTAGCGCGGGTGAGCGAGAGGGAGAAAGAGCCGGGGAAACGCTGAGCGGGGTGCCCGACGCGGCGGCTGTGTCGAGCCGCCGGAATCATCGCAGGGTGGGGTCGGCAAACCAGCAATCTTTTCTGCGGAGAAGAAGCCAGAACATCACGTATCAGAGCGGCGCAAGTGGCGAGGGAGCGGGACGTGGTGGAGCGGAACGAAGACGACTCGGGAGAGCACTCACAGCATAAGACCGGAGGAGCACGCTTCCAGCGAAAAGGCCCTGAAGAACGGACAAACCAACGATTGCAGCAACAAAAACAGACATAGTGCCTCTGACGGTTCGTTACGCCTCGCCCGCCTTTCCCTCCTCATGCGGGAGCTGCGACGCCGGCCCCTTGTACTTTTGCCTGACCTCGACGTACCAGCCAATCGTGCCGAAGATGATGGCGACAGCGCTGATTGCACTCGTGTAATTCATGTTTGACCCAGTGACCGGGTAGAAGTTGGGGACTGCGTGTCAAGAGGGAGAAGACGACGGCGAAAAGTCGGAAGTCAGCGCTCAGCGCCTCCAGAAAGATTGTCTGGAAACGGACGCACGGCAGAAAAGGACGCAGATGAACGGGATGTATAGAAGGCTGACGATGTTGCAGACCTTGGCGAGCTTGTCGGGCAACCGCCAGTACGCGGGCGGAAGGAGGTCGCGGCCGCGGAAGAAAAGCAGGGCGATGGGGATGAAGTACGAGACGAGGTACCCGATTGTCGTGAGCTGGAAAAACGCATAGAAGATGACTTCGGAGCCTGCAGGAAAGCGGCGTCAGCGCGGGTAGCGGCGACAAAGGCGGATCGCACGAGCCCAAGTAGATAAGGCCGAGAATGATTGGCACGGTTATTTGCAGCAGCAGTGCATAGACGGGCACGTCGAGTCCCTTGTGCACTTTCTTGAAGCTGTACGAGGTCGGCGAATCAGCCTGGGGAGCACGCGAGGGAAGGCAGAAGAAGCACGCACGCCATGCTACCGGGGAACCCGCCGTCGCGCGCCATCGACCAGACGGCGCGGGAGGATGCCATAAGGATGCCGATGACGGCGAATGAAAGAATAAGGAGGTTGAAAGCAAAGGCGGCCGTCGCGCCCCGCAGGCCGAAAGCGTCCTGCCGGAGAAGAGCAGTCAGCATTCGCAAGTTCAGAGAAGGAGTGGTGTCGCACCCAGAAGATCTGAAGAACGGGGACGCCGGTGGGTGTGCTAAGGACCGTGTCGACGTCCTGAATGCAGAAAAGGAAGGTGATGATCCAGCAGAAGCCCATCAGGCCCACAAGGGCCGTTCCTCCCACCACAGCGATGGGCGCCAGGCCTGCAGGATGAGTGAACGTCAGCAACACCAGTGGACACACTGAATGCAGGACGTACGAGCTGCATCGTGCGCCTCCTCGCAGAGGTGTGCTGATGCTTCAACGCCAATAACTGCGCGTCCGAGAGTCAGTTTGGGCGATAGAGGAGAAGGGAAGCGACCGACGAGTAAAGCTACTCTGCAGCAGTCCGAGGAGGAAAACGAAGCCGCGACTGGACCAGCCTGTCTCGTTTATGAACCCGTCGCTGGTGAAGACAAACGAGGGCGACTGTTTTGCCGGTGCGCAGACAGCGAGAGCAATGATGGTTGCAACCACCGACGAAATGTTGATGACCGCAAAGGTCTTGGTCATCTTGTCGAGGAGGCGGACGATGAAGAGGTTGAATATGAAGAAGAGGACGAGGATGCCGATGTACAGCAGGACGACGTGCCAGGACTGCATGGAGTAGTCGGGGTGGTACGCAACGGCGAGGGCTAGAATGCCGTCCGAGAGGATGTACGCGCCCGCAGCGATGAGTGCCCAGCCGCCCTGCTCAGCTGACTCGTCAGTCCACGTTCTGTGGTTAAGGGGCTGAAGGATCGCACCGCAATGTTCCACCACGCCGTCCAGTACGAAAGCACCGGTGCCCATCTCGGCGGGGCAAGGTTATACGCCCAAAGCGCCTGTCCAGCAGCGTGGGGCCAGGCAGAGCACATCTCGGCGAGTGAAGCCGCGACGCAGAGGACAATGACGGCAACAATGACCTGTGCAAAGATAGCCGTGAGTGCAAGCAGTGAGGATGGAACGCAGAAGAGGCGTACCCAGCCCCAAAGAACAGAGACGGTCCCGCCAGAGACGAGCGACGTTGCCAGGCTGCCGTTGATCGCCGTCGTTGGGGCAATATTGGCAACCGTCAGACCTGTGGTGACACAGTCACGTCAGTACAGCTAGCGACACAGGCGGAGAAAGAGAAGCGCACCGAGAAGCGCGCCCAAACTCATCGACACGCGCAACTCTTGCTTGTGCCCCGTCAGCTCCTCGATGGTGCCGGCGACGCCGCCCACGGCGAGTACCCTCGAGCGAACGGCAGGATCCTTCCCAGCGTCAGAGCGCGACATTGAGGCGGTGCCGGACTTGATGGTCTGAAAGGAGGGGGAGGAGGACATTGCGCGAGAGGGGATGCTCCTCCTTCACGCGGGCGTGCTTGGAGTGATAGAGAAGGGAGAGAGCTGAAGAGCACGAGCCAAGATACTGCGCTGGGGAAGGAGGGGGGATGCGTCTGAAGCGCCCGCGAGATCAGCAGAGCAGCGCTTGCGGCGGGCGCTTGCTGATATCGCGGCGGCTGCGCGACCCCGCATTCGGGTGCGTCGTCCGAAGGGGCGGACAGATCAGGACGGCGGCTCGAGGAGAAGCAAGCGGTGGAGGCTGAGCACGCGCGAGTGCAACAGAGGGTGTGCCAGCCGACCTGCACTATGTCGACGATGTGAGGGGCGGTAAGAAAGCGGCGGATCCGGAGATGCGGCAGCGGAAAAGATGCGAGCGGGGCGGAGCGACACCTGGCGCTGGCGGCCGGGAGCACGAAGCTCGCGGTGAGCGCGCACGGCTTGAGCAGTGTCAGAAGAGCAAGAAGCCATCCTGCAGCGAGTGCGGCGGAAACAAGGCGCGCAACGCCCCCTCCTCGCGCTATCACCTCGTGGGGCCCAGCGCGACGCGCTTAGCGTCCTGCTTTCCGCCAGGCGCAGCTCTCCAACAGTTGTTACGAGCTGGTCGAGATGGAAGCGCGAGCCTGCTGAGGTAGAGAGCGCAACCTTCTGAAACGGAGTCCGGAACAAAGGCGTATCTTGACCCCGCCCGCCTCCAAGCCCGCTTCTCTCATCCACCTCCCGCTCGAATCCCTGCAAACGACCCGCATGTACGCCTCCTACGCATAGTTGAGCTCCCACCCCCATTCCCCCAATATCTCCTCCGTATCGACGAATGCCCTCCCCTCGCCGCTCCGGCGCCACGCCTCCTCGATGAGCTTCTTCGACCGGACCGTGTTGCCGAAGAAGCCGAGCTGCTCCTGGTGCGTCGTAAAGAGCGCGGTGGAGCGCTCACGGTCGGTGAGCGAGGCGTGCGGGGAGAGGAGGGGTGTCGCGTTGAGGTGCATCTGCGCGCGAGCGGGGGAAATCAGCTGTGTGAGAGGAAGAGAAAGACGGGACGCACGAGGAAGAGCGGGTAATGCATGCTCGGCAGGCCAGGGAGGGCCTCGCTGACGATCAGCTCAGTCTGCGCGCGAGGGTGTACGTGAACATCAGTAACAAGCCGCACCGAGAACAAACCGAGCAAGAGACGCACCAGGCTAAGCATCTTGCGCACGAGCAACAAGACGGGGTAAGCCCGCGGCGGCTGCTCAAGGAGCATCTCGCAGTAGAGCAGCGCGGCGAGGCGGAAGCACTCGTGGAAGTAGCGGTGCGGCTCGAGGTCCGGACGTTCTGCGGGCGCGAGCTCCGTCAGCCAAACGTCAGGAGCGAGAACAGCTAGACGCGGAGCACGCACCCAGCAGGTACGCATCCATGCGCTCCTTCTCCCCCGCCAGCTCGCGCTTGATTTCCTCCACCCGTCCGAGCAGCGCGCCAAGCTCGTCCTCGGCAATTGCGCCAACGCCTCTCTTCAGCGCCGCGCGCTTCTCTTTCGCGAGGTGCGAGATCCGCCCAATGACGAGGAAGACGGGCTCGCTGACGCCCATGAGCGTGTCGAGCGCGTCTTCCTCGTCCTCGGCCTCCTCCCGCGCACTCTCCGCTTCCGCCGCGGCATCCTTGTCTGCGGGGCTGGAACCCCCCGCAGCAGCAGGTGCGCGCCGAAGAGCCGCGTAGTCGACGAGGAGCCCGTCCTTGGTCGCGCTCGAGGAGAGCACATCGTGGTACAGCAGGTTCTTGACGAGCTGCCTCGCAAGCGGCGTGCGGCACGCGCGGACGCCGCCAACGAGGTGAACGATCGTCGCTGCCTGCGTCACCGTTCCCTGTCACCGCCAGGAAGAGAGAAAATAGAGGGGAGAGCGCACCTCCCGCATCCGCACGCGCCACGCCTCGACGCTCCCACCGCAGATCGCCGCCTGGGTGAGCATCAGCCTCGCAGCGAGCATCGCCTCCCAGGGGACCTTGTCCCCGCCCTCCTCCCCCTCGTCCACCTTCCACCGCGCAGCGTACCCCTCGAGCGCAGCCATCGCCTCCGCGAGCTCCGCGTCGGCCAGCGCGCCGAGCTGCTCGCTCAGCTGGGCCATCGCAGGGTTCCCCGCCCCTCCCGTCGCAGAGGAGGTGGACGAGGAGGAGGAGGACGCCGCGGCAAGGTTCGCGGCACTCCAGGCGCAAATGGCGTGCAGGAGGAAGGGGTGCGCTTGGGCGAGGGGGACGAGCGAGAGGAAGAGGTTGGCGGAGGCGCGGGCGGAGGCGTGCGTAGAGGACGAGGAGGAGGAGGGGCGCGAGGAGGAGGGGCGCGAGGAGGAGGGGGAGGCGGGCGAGGGGGAGGCGATCGAGACGAGCCGGGCGAGGGAGGTGGTGTCTGCGGGCGGGGGACACAGTTGGGCGCGATGACGGAAGAGAGCAGAGAGGAAGAGAGACGCACAATGCGAGAGGAGGTACGATTGCGTGAACGCAAAGTCGGACGAAGCGAGGAACGCGGCCGCCTGGCTTACGAGCGGAAGGGGCTCGTCGCGCCTTCCCTCCGGACTGCGCACAAGCGCTTGCTCGGTCCCCGCGCGCGTCTCGAGCGCGAGGAGCGGCTCCCCGACTGCAGCGTGCGACGCCGCGAGCTGTGTCGACGGGTCCGAGAGGCTGAATGGGAGGTTCAGGCCGTCGAGCGTCGCAGCGGCGGTGGAGGATGCGAAGGGGTTGATTGCCGGAGAGGGGGAGCGGAGGAGCGAGAAAAGGTCGAACGGCGGGCTGGAGGACGCGGTCTTGCTTTCGACGTCGAGGTCGGGCTGAGCCGGAGGAGCGGGGAGCGCGGGCTGCGACACGAAGGGCGCGAGGTGCGTCGGGAAGGAGGTGGGCCAGACGAGCGGCTCGTTTCCCAGTGATGGCTCGGCTGGGGGCGGAGCAAGCGAGCCGAGGAAGGGCATCCACGGGGACTGGACGGGTTGAGCGTGCGAGGCGAGCGAGGCGGAGACGGTGAGCGAAGAAGGCGGCGAGGGAAGCAGGCCCGGCGCAGAGGGGTCGTAGCCTGTACATGAGCTCGTCAGCGGACCTCTCGAGCAGGAGGGACCGTCGGGGAGGCGCACTAGGAACCACGCCTGCCGCACCGTACGCTCCCGCGAAGCCCTCCATCCCAGGCGGCCATCCCTGCGCGCCTCTCCCAACGCTCGGCCACGCCGCCTGCATCTGCGGCGCCTTTTGCGCGCCCACCGCCTGCGCCTGCGCCTCCCTGTCGCGCTCCTGCGCGCGCTCGAGGCGTTTCCGCCGCCGCTCGAGTGCGGCCTGCATCTTGTCCTCCCATTCACAGGGGAGGGCGAGGCGCGTGCATGCGCTGCAGGCGGGCTTGGACTCGTCGCAGAGCTGTTGCGAGGATCGACGAGTGTGCGATCGTCGAGGCGGTGTCAGCGCGCGCAGTGGGGGGCAAGGGAGAGGGAGCGCACCTTCTTGCGCTTGCGACAGGGCAGGCAGCCGTTGCGCGTCCGGCGGTGCTTCGTCTTGCTCCCGCTTGCGCCGTCGCCTGGAGCGGACGGAGAGGCAGATCCTCCCGCGGGCGGGGAGCGAGAGGCGTGCGATGGGCCGGCGACGGGCTCGTCGAGCGCGTCCATCAGCGTGGGCGAGCGAATGGTGCGGGGCAGAGCGCGTCAAAGCGGAAGGGCGAGCGAGACGAATCCCATGGACACCTCAACCTCAGACTCGCGCAAGGTGGACAGGTCATGGAGCCACTGCTTCCTGTGCCATCTTGCGACCATACTTACAGCTCACGAGGCGTGCCAGAGCCGTTGTCGGTGGCTGTGGCTGCGTTGCGGTTCGACGAGATGAAGCTGAATGTAGTCTACAGGCAGATCCGCTGCTCCCGCTCTCCAGTCGCCTTTACCACGTCGTGTACGCCACCTGTGCTGCACGGTGCGTGCGTATAGCAGCCCGTTCAAGCGCTTGCGTCGGTGTTGAAAAGGTGGGAAGGAGTCGGGTGAGAACGATGGGAGCCTGACTGTGTGGGAGCTGCGCAGGTGAGCGGTTAGGCTGACTGTCGTGGCTGAGAAGATATACGAACCTGTGTCCCGGGTTCCGACTCTGTCCACGCGCTGCGAGATGAGCGAGGTTGGAGGCAGCGAACGAGGGCCGAGGAGGAAGCGCAGCGGAGCGAGGCAGCCACAGCACGGGAGAAAGCAACGCAAGCCTGTGTGGGTAGCTGAGCAGCAGAGAGCGCTTTCTACCAAGACCAGAGTCCAGCGGAGCAAGCGGTGAGCGCGCGAGAGGAGCTGTCGGCCGTCCAACAGTCAAGTTGCGGCGCAGATCAAGAGTTGGGGCTCATCCCGTGCCACGCCGCCTGCGCCAGAAGAGCGAGGCTTCGACTGCTCCAAGCCGAACAGCAGGGACTCTGTCGCCCCGCTCGGCCCGCAACCACGTCGCTCCCGCGCAGCGTCGCCCTCCTGCGCCTCCGCCCGCTCCGCCTCGCCGCCTCCGCGCTCCCGTCCCCGCCGAGGCGCACCGTCACCATGAGCGCGCCCAAGCCCTCCTCCACCGTCGCGCCCCCCGCGCAGAACACCGCCAAGCGCGACTTCCTCATCGCCCTCGAGCAAAAGGCCCAGCAGCGCTGGAGCAACGACAAGCTCTTTGAGCAGGACTCGCCCTACGCCACCGGCGAAGCTCAGATCCCCACCGAGGACTTTGCCAAGCATGCCGAGGAGCTCCGCCAGAAGTACCCCAAGGTCCTTGCGACCATGCCCTACCCGGTCCGTCTCCCCCTCCCTTCCTCGCTCTTCATGCGCATCTCGCTCGAAGCCATGCTCTTTGTCATAGATCTCCACTGACACCCGCGCACTCACCCGCAGTACATGAACGGCTCGCTCCACCTCGGACACGGCTTCACCATCTCCAAGATCGAGTTCCTCACCGGCTTCGAGCGCATGCGCGGCAAGCGCGCCCTCTGGCCCTTCGGCTTCCACGCCGTGCGTCCCGTACCTTCTCCGACGGTGCCACCCGCGTGCACCGTCTTCGCCTTTAGTTGCTGCTTGATTGACGCGAGCAATCTGCTCACTCTACTCGTCTCCTGCCCGCAGACCGGCATGCCCATCAAGGCCGCGGCCGACAAGCTCATTCGCGAGATGGAGATGTTTGGCGAGGACTTTGAACGATACGGCGCGCCGGCCGACGCCGAGGAGACGGTGCGTCGCCTTCGTCTACCTTCCTTTCCGCTTGCGCTCATCCCCCTCACGCCCAGGTCACCGCCACCGAAGAGCCCGGCAATGCGACGGCCGTCGCGACGACGTCGACGACGACGGGTGCGGCGAGCAGCGACCCGTCCAAAGCGAAGAAGGGCAAGCTTGCAGCGAAGAGCACTGGTCTCCAGTATCAGTTCCAGATCATGGAGTCGATCGGTGAGTCCCCCTGCGAAGCAGGCTCTGCCGCAAGAAACACGGCTCTGATGCGACGCGTGTATACAGGCGTCCCGCGCGAGGAGATCAAGCAGTTCGCCGACCCGTACCACTGGCTCAAGTACTTCCCGCCCATTGCGCAGAACGACCTGAACGCGCTCGGGTCGCGCATCGACTGGCGCCGGTCGTTCATAACGACGCCGGCGAACCCGTATTACGACGCGTTCGTGCGGTGGCAGATGAACAAGCTTCACGGACTCGGGTACATCAAGTTTGGCAAGCGGTACACCATCTTTTCGCCCAAGGACGGCCAGCCGTGCATGGACCACGACCGCCAGTCGGGCGAGGGTGTGGGGCCGCAGGAGTACATGGCCATGAAGCTCGAGGTCACGTCATGGGGCGAGCGCGCCACGCGCGTTGCCGAGCTCGCAGGCGGCAAGAAGGTCTTCTTCGTCGCGGCGACGCTCCGTTCCGAGACGATGTACGGCGTGACGAACCTGTTTGTCTCGCCCACGGTCAAGTACGGGCTGTACCCCTCGAGCGCGACCAAGGGCTCCGACGAGGAGGTCCTGTACCTGTGCACCCCGCGTGCCGCGCGCAACATGGCGTATCAGGGTCTCCTCAAGCACGACGACAAGGTCGATTGCGTCGGCGAGGTCGACGGTAAGGAGCTCCTCGGCACCAAGGTCCACCCCGCGCTCTCGGCACACAAGGAGGTCTATGTCGTCCCCATGGACACGATCAAGGACAACAAGGTGCGCTCAGATGTGTACGCAGCTGTCAATATCGCTTTCGCCGCTGACACGTCTCGCTTCACCGCAGGGCACGGCTGTCGTTGTGTGCATGCCGGCCGATTCGCCCGATGACTACATCATGACCCAGGACCTGCGCAAGAAGCCCGAGTACTACAACATCGAGCCCGAGTGGGTCGCGGCTGAGCTCGTCCCGATCCTCGAGACGCCGACGTACGGCGACCGGACGGCCGAGGTGCTCGTCAAGCAGATGAAGATCAACTCGAGCAAGGACACGAAGCAGCTCGCCGAGGCCAAGGAGATCGCGTACAAGGAGGGCTTCTACCAGGGGACGATGATTGTCGGCAAGTACAAGGGCGAGAAGGTCGAGGCCGTCAAGACCAAGATCCGCGACGATCTCTACGCGCAGAACCTCGCTTTTGCGTACTCGGAGCCCGAGAACCTCGTTATGAGCCGCTCGGGCGACGAGTGCGTCGTCGCGCTCTGTGACCAGTGGTACCTCGACTACGGCGAGGCCGGCTGGCTCAAGAAGGCCGAGCTGTGCGTCCCCGCTTCCCCTCGTCTTTGCAGGGCGTCTCTCCTACGAACGCCTCCGCTGACTTCCATCACGCGCCCGCAGCCTCCTCTCGCGGATGAACACGTACCAGGACGAGACGCGCAACGGGTTCGAGAAGACGCTCGGGTGGCTGCGGCAGTGGGCGTGCGCGCGGTCGTACGGCCTCGGGTCCAAGCTCCCGTGGGACCCGCAGTTCCTCGTCGAGTCGCTGTCCGACTCGACGATCTACATGGCGTACTACACGGTCGCGCACCTCCTCCACGGCCCGCCCATCGACGGGAGCGTCGTCGGCCCGCTCGGGATCACCGCTGAGCAGATGACGGACGAGATGTGGGAGTATGTCTTTGCCAACGGGGCGTTCCCGAGCCCGTCGCCGATCGCGCAGGACAAGCTCGACCGCCTCAAGGCCGAGTTCTCGTACTTCTACCCGATGGACATCCGCTCGTCGGGCAAGGACCTGATTCCGAACCACCTCACGTTCTGCATCTACGTCCACGCGGCGCTGTTCGGCGAGGAGCACTGGCCGCGGTCAATGCGCGCCAACGGGCACCTGATGCTCAACGGCGAGAAGATGTCCAAGTCGACGGGCAACTCGCTCACGCTCAAGGACGCGCTCGTCAAGTTTGGCGCCGACGCGACGCGCGTCACGCTCGCCGACGCGGGCGACTCGATCGAGGATGCCAACTTTGAGGAGTCGACCGCGAACGCGGCGATCCTGCGCCTGCACACGCTCATCGACTGGTGCGCCGAGGTCGTCCAGAACGAGGGGCAGCTGCGCCGCGGCCCGCGCGACGAGCTCCTGTGGGACCGGATCTTTGAGAACGAGGTGAACGAGGCGATTGAGCAGGCGTACCGCGCGTACGACCACGCGCTGTACAAGGACGCGCTCAAGTTCGGGTTCTACCAGCTCCTCTCGGCACGCGACCTGTACCAGCTCGCGACCGCGAGCGAGGGCGGAATGCACGCCGAGCTCGCGCTGCGCTTCGTCCGCGTCCAGGCGCTCCTCCTCGCGCCGATCGCGCCGCACGTCGCCGAACACCTGTGGTCGACCGTCCTCGGCGAGAGCGGTTCGGTTCAGACGGCGCGCTTCCCCGAGGTGAGCGCGCCGGTCGACCGCGCGACGACCGATGCGGCCGAGTATGTCCGCAGCAAGGTCAAGGAGATCCGCGATGCCGAGCTGGCGTTCGCGAAGAAGAAGGCCAAGGGCAAGGGCGCCGCGGGTGGGTTCGACCCGAGCAAGCCCAAGGCGTGCAAGGTCTGGGTCGCGCGCACGTTCCCCGACTGGCAGGAGGACGCCGTCGCGATCGTGCGCGCTGCACTCGACGGCGAGCGCGTCGACGACGCCAAGGTCAAGCAGGCGCTCGTCGACCGCGGCCTGATCAAGGACAAGCGGTACATGCCGTTCATCGCGCAGCTTAAGAAGCGCATCGCGCTCGTCGGCGTCGACGACGCGCTCAATCGCACGGTTGCGTTCGACGAGGTCGCGACGCTCGCGGCGGCGATGCCGTACATCCGCCGTTCGCTCGCCATGGACGACATCGAGGTGCTGTACGCCGACGACCAGGAGGCCGCCCAGGAGGGCAAGCCCGGGTTCAACGCGCAGATCGTCGCTTCCGCCGAGCCCGGCGCTCCCGCAATCGTCCTCTTTAACACCGAGTCGGCGTAGACGGTTGTATCACCCCTTTCTCTGCAAAACGCATGCGTATAGCTTCATTCTCTGTGCCAGGCGCGTGTGCCAGGCGCGAGGCACGAGAGGTCTGGGCAAGGTCGCGCGGGCGCCACGGGGGCTGCTTCATTCGCTCGGCCTCAGGAGGAAGGGTGGATGCTTTGCGAGGCAAGGCAGGCGACGACTTCTGCGGCAGAAGGGATCTGCAGCAGCGCGATGAGCGTCTAGGACGATGAGGACTATGGGGAGGGTCGAAAGCTTCAAATCGCGAGCGAGGAGGACATGGCAACGGGGAAGAGCAGGATCTCAGAACGGTCAAAGTAGGCCATCTGTAATACAATGCAATCAAGCAGCAGGCAGCACGGAGAACACGGGGTGAGCGCTCGAGGGGAAAGCAGCTCCATCCGCTCTCCTCTCGACACAGCTCATCAGCTCCTTTCCCGTGAGACCAGCTTCGGAGCCGCACCTGTGCACGGGATGAGCGGTCTGCAGCGCCGCAGCTCGCACCAGGACGCGCCGCCGACGACGTCGGTCGCCCACCCGTCGTCCAACGCGCAGCCGTCGTCGTCGTCGAGCCAGACGCAGGGCCAGAGCTCGAGCTCCAGTCAGCACGAGCCGGGGACTCGCACGCCGCTTGAGCGGGCCAAGCTCGTGATCGACGACCGGCTCGCGCGCGACGAGCAGCTCGCTCCCGTCGGCGACTCGCTCACAGGCGCATCCTCGAGCGATTATGTCCTCCCGCCGAACCAGGCCTGGGCACCCTTCACCAAGACCCGCACCGTCCTCCTCCCCGACCGCCTCTTCGAAGAGCATGACCGTGCGCAACCCCTCCCTCTCTTGCTCGCTGATCCCGCTCACTCTCACCACCCGCACGCAGTTACCCAGTCGCGCTGCTCCATGGGCCTTCTCCCCGAGATCGACCGCGCATGGGTCACCGTTGACCACCGCCTCCTCCTGTGGGACTGGGCAGACGGGTACGTCCTGGTTTCTGTTCCAGATCGTGTGGAACCTCACCCTCATGCGCATCCGCAGCTCCTCCTTCTCCACCTTCGAGGAGCTGACCGATGTCATCGTCGGCGTCGCCCTCGTCCGCCCCCGCCCGGGCGTTTTCGTCGACTCGATCGCCCACGTCCTCGTCCTCGCGACACCCTCGGCCGTCACCCTCGTCGGCCTCGGCTATACCTCGCCCGACCCCGGCGCCAAGAAGGAGGTTACCTTTTTCCTCACGGGCCTTTCGGTCCCGACCGACGGCGTGTCCTTCACTACCATCCGCGGCACACCCTCTGGCCGGATCTTCCTTACCTCGGCGCCGGACCCGCTCACGCCGGGCGGCATTGGTGGTGACGGCGCACTTCACGAGCTGGTGTACCAGGCGCAGGAGGGGTGGTTCGCCAAGCGGTGCACGCTCCACAACCTGACTGGCGGCGGCATCGCCAAATCCGTCGTCCCCTCGTTCCTACGCTCGTTCAGCGCCACGCCGCAAGGCGAGTGGATCGTCTCGTTCACGCTTGATAACGAGCGCGGGCTTCTTTACACGCTCCTGCGTAATTCGACTATCGAGATGTGGCAGCTCCCGTCGTCCTCGCCCGGCAAGTTCGACGGCGCGCCGACCAAAGTCGCCAAGACGGGCGACCTCGCGCGCCAGGCGGCGATGCTCCTTCCGAACAACCCGATGCTCAAGCAGGGGAGCGCGTTCCGCCTCGTCGCGCTCGAGACGGTCAGCGTCAAGGAGGGTGGCGCGGCGAACAAGATTGCGCTCGTCGCAGTCACGAGCACGGGTGTGCGGCTGTATTTCTCTCACCAGCGCAGGGGTTACTACTACGGTGCGACGGGCAGTGCTGCCGCCCTCGAACTCGCGCACGTCCGCCCGCCGCCCGCACCCCAGGGCCAGCAACAACAGCAGGGCCAGCAGCAGACCGGGCAGAACGGTCAGCAGCAGCAGCAAGTCCCGTTCAACGCGGTGCAGCATGCGCAGCACGCCCCCGGCGGGCTCTTCCTCGCGGCGAACAATCTCACGCCGGATCTCGACGTCCTGCTCGTCTGCGCGCCTGACGTCGCTTCCTCCTCGTCCTCGGCGTCGTCTTCCGCCCTTGTCCCCGCAGGGCAGACGCAGCAGCGCGCGTACACCGAGCTCGCCAGCACGGTTGAGATCCCCGGCCGGACGTGGGACCTTGCAGAGGTGACGCCGCGGCGTCCGGCGCTCCTGAACGAGCTCGCGACGCAGCCGACCCACCCGAGGAGGGAGTGGGTCGTGCTCACCAACATGGGCGCGAGCGTCGTCGTCCGCCAAAGGCCCGTCGACACGCTCAGGGAGGTGCTCGAGGGCGTGAGCATTGCGGGGAATGGTGGGCAGGGTGAGATCGGGGTCTTCTTCGAGAGGTGTGTCCTGGGGAAACCTCCTCATTCGTCTCTCCCGCGTCTCAGGTACTGACGTCCACCATGTCGTCCGCCCGCTCGGCAGCTACGGCCGCGACCAGTCCTGCGCTATGCTTCTCTCGATCGCTGCGACCAACTCGCAGCTCGTTCCCTCGACTTCGCTCGCAGACGGAACGCGGGGCGCAACGAGCACTGTCGCGGAGCAGGCCAAGGCGTTGTTTTTCGAAGGCGGCGGGAGGCCAGTTAGCATCGACCGCGGGGGGTACGGCGGTGCGTCCATCATTCTTCCCTTGAGCAAGTCGACGAAGCAGTTCTGGTCTTTTGCTCATTGTGCTGACGTCTGAAACGTGAGCGCAGGCGGCGCGCAGAGTCAGGCCGCAGCAGACAGCAAGGTGATCTTCTCGGGTCGGCACGAAGGTCTCGCGTTCTACTTCGCAAGGCTCGTCCGCCCAATCTGGAAGCAGAAGATCACGATGGTCGGGTGCGTCGGCCGCTTCCTCTCGAGCGGGATGAGGCTGATGAATCGGGAGCAGGAGCACACCTGCGATGCAGATCGCCAACGTCCCCGAGGGCGCGCTGAGCTCGGTGCAGCGCGACCTCATCTCGCTGAGGACGTTCGTGGAGCAGTGCGTTATCCCTTCCTCCTTTCTACCTGGGAGAGAAAGGGCGCACTGATGCTTTCCACACGACCCGCCCGCAGAGAGCAGCACCTGTTCACACATCTGCCCGATTCGAGTCGTGCGGGGCACAACGCGGCAGCGTACGCCGCCGAGCAGGCGTCGCTCTCCGCGCTACGTCTGCTCCTTACGCAATCGGTCGAGGCGATCTCGTTTGTCCTCCTCCTGATCGACTACAAGCTCCCGGACATTGTCGCGGCCTGCGCGCCCGAGCTGCAGCAGTCCCTCGCAGGGCTGACGTACGCTGACCTGCTCACCACGCCCAAGGGGCGGGATGTCGCGCGCGGCCTGGTCAGCGCGGTGATCAACCAGCAGATCGGGTTGCACCGCTCGGTCGACGCGATCAGCGAGACGCTCCAGCAGCGTTGCGGGAGCTTCTGCTCTGCGGACGACGTCCTGCTGTACAAGGCGATCGAAGCGATGCGGCGTGCGAAGGACACGTACGACGCAGGCGAGAGGACCGAGTGCTTGAGGGAGTCGCTACGGTGCGTAGCGCGCAGCGCCTGGTCCATCTTCGCGGCCCGTGCGTGCTGATGGCTCGTGTCCGCCGTGCCCAGGCTCTTCACCAAGGCGGCGGGGCACCTCTCGCTCGACCGGCTGCAGGAGATCTGCAAGGAGTACATCTCGATGCGCTACGCTGTCGGTGCGTCCTTGGCCCTTCTCCCCACTGCTAAGAGCAGGGCTTACACGCACACACAGGCGTGATCGACCTCGCCCTCGCCTGCGCGCACAAGTGGGACCCCTCCTCGCGCGCTGTCTACTACTGGGTGGACGAGCAGCCTCCTTCGGACTCCCGCGCGTCCGCCTTTGCGCAGCGGCAAGCGTGCCATCGCCTTGTCTTCGATGCGCTCGAGGCAATGGACTCTGCGCTGGACGAGGCGGCGCGCAGCGGACGCGCCGGCGCGACGGAGGAGGCCGACGGGATGCGGACGAACGCGTACAACAAGGCACTTGCGGTGCGGGACGAGCTTTTCCATGCGGAGTTGTACGAGTGGTACCTCGCGCATGGGCGGACGGACCAGCTCCTCGAGGTGCGTCCCCTCCTCCTGCTTCCCATTGCGAAGCCGCGCTGACGAGAGGAGAGGAGCAGACTCGCACGCCTTATCTTGAGGGCTTCCTCGCGCGCGAGCCGACCACGCTCGAGAAGAGCGACCTCCTGTGGCAGTACTACGTCCGGATGGCGCGCTACGCGCGCGCTGCGCAGGTCCTCGCCTCGCTCGCCGAGACGGCCGCGTGCGTCTTTCCATGACCTTACTCTCCATCCACCCGCGGCTCACGAGCGAGAGAGCGCTCGCAGCTTCCCCCTCTCGCTGCAGAAGCGCGTCGAGTACCTCTCGCTTGCGGTCGGGAACGCCAAGTCGCAGCTGCCGTCAGCGTCCAACTCGCGCGGTGACGCCGTTCAGTTCCTCACCGACGTCGAGGAGAAGCTCGAGGTTGCGCAGGTGCAGATCGAGGTCTTCCGGGCGGTCGAGGAGGGCTCGCTGCCTGCGGACGAGAAGCAGGCGTGGCTGGAGAAGGTCGAGGAGAGGTTGTTCACCATCACCGAGGTGCGGTCTCCTCTTCACTTACGCGGTGCGCGGTACTGACGAAAGCACCTGCAGCTCTACGCCGACTTTGCCGAGCCGTTGGAGCTGCTCGAGATCATCCTCCTCATCGTGCGTCTCGCTCGTTTCGCCTGATTTGAGACGCTCTGCTTACGTTTAAGCACTCGTAGTTCCACGTCTCGGACCATCGCGACCCGTTCCTCGTCACGGCCACCTGGGAGGCGATTCTCGCAAAGGGTGCGTCCCCGGCCTATCATGCTCACCGCCACCTCCGCTCATCGTAGTACTGCTGCGCAGCGCAAGACGACCAGCCCGAAAACCCGATCGACGCTGTCGCCGCCAAGGTGACGCAGCTTGGCCAGCGCTTCCACACCTCCGACGTGTGCTTCCCGCTGCGTGCGCCCTCTCCGCTCCATTCCAGTTTTTTCCAACGCTGACCCGGCCTCCCGTCATTCCCAGCTGAGCTCATCGCCGTTCTCGAGCGCTTCAGCTTTGAGCGCAAGGCCGAGGCACGCGCTGGGTGGGTCGCGCTTGCGATCCGCGACGCGGGTGTGCCATTCGAGGCGATCTTTAGCGTCTTTGACGAGATGTTCACCGCCAAGGTACGCTCACGCCCTCTGCTTCTAACGTCTCGCTAACGTTCGTCTGCACACCCAGGTTCCGCCCTGGCACACCTCCCCCGGCCTGCTCTTCCTCGCATCGGACCTCTCCGTCCTCCTGACGTCCTGGCTCTCCGAATCGTCCTCCGCGCCGTCCTCGGTCGCGCGGACGTTCCCCGCTACCGAGGTTGAGAGCGCGCTGGGGCGGTACCTGATGGCGCTGCAGAGCACGACGGGTGCGGCGGGCGCGACGGGGGTCGTGGGGAAGCTGCAGGAGCTGCAGAGGGAGATCAGAAGGAGGTACTAGGCTGTAGCGAGGCGGGAAAGGCGCGAAACGCGCGTAATCACCTCACTTGGGCGCCGGCTGTCGCGAGCTACGGACTTCGATCGAGTCTTGCGAAGTCGCGCTTTCCAGGCTCAGGCTCGTAGCGTGCAAGCCTACATTCTCTGTAAGCAGCACTTCCCCTGCGGTGAGGGCATGACTGGCGGGGCGCGGGCCTTTGCGGTCACGTGCGAGAATGCGCCGAGCAGATCCTCGCTCGCTCGTGCGCTCTCGTTCACGATGCCCATATGAGGCACAGCGGAAGCGCTTGCCTTGCTTCCGCTCAGGCTCTTGCATTCTCTCTGCCCTCGATTCAGCGTAACGGACCTTGCTCCCAATTCCGCGCCTTCGACTCCGCCTCGCTCCGTGCGCGCTGCACCGTCGTCCGCTCGACCCCTGCCTTCTTCACTCTCGACTCGGATGTGCGTCACCATGCAAGCTTCGTGCACGCACACTCGCCGCAGCACTTTACGACATCACCGCCGTGGCGGGGCATCCGAGGCGTATGGGCTGGTGACAAGCCGACGAGGGGGTTCGCGACATCGGCCGCGAGTCAGAGGGGTGTGGTCAGACGAGTCGATACGGCCACACGCGCCAAGGCCACGAAGAAGACCGACGACTCGGACGACAACCCCTTGCCGCTGAGCAAGTCGGACGGCGTTGACGGCGTCGACGATGACGCCTTCTTAGGCGGGTCACACGTACCGCCCGCATTGCAGAAAAAGGCGCCGGGCAGCGGTAGGGGTAAAGCACCGGCTGCCAAGAAGGCGCTTGCTTCGAAGAAGGCGCCGGCTGCGAAGGCCGGGAAGGAGAAGGGGAAGTCTGCCTCGCCTACGCTCGTGAAGAAGGGCAAGGTCAAGGACAAACCGAGGAAGGAGGAAGGCGACGAGGAGACGGGCGGCAGCGACAAGGTGTACGAGTGGTGGGAGAACAAGCAGGACGGCGAACGGAAGTGGCGCACGCTCGAGCATTCGGGCGTCCTCTTCCCGCCAGAGTACGAGCCGCACGGCGTCAAGATGAAATACGACGGTTCGTCCCTACAAGTTTCGTCCGCCGCTGCGGCCATCCCACGCTGACCTCGCGACTTTCGTGTCTTCAGGCAAAGAGGTGGTGCTTCCGCCTGAGGCGGAGGAGGTCGCGAGCTTCTTCGCGGCGCTTCTTGAGACCGAGTACGTCAAAAACTTGACGTTTGTCCAGAACTTCTTCGCCGACTGGCGTAAGGTCCTCAAGGCTCACCCCTGCGTGCGTCCCCTCCCTCCGCTCTTCTCCCGTTCGTGATCCCGCTCGTGCTGATTAACTCAAGCCCCCGCACACACAGCCCGATGGGACCAAGATCCGCAGATACGACAAGTGCGACTTCACGCCCATCTTCGCGTGCCTCGAGGCGGAGAAGGCGAAGAAGAAGAGCATGACGGCGGCCGAGAAAAAGGTCGCCAAGGCGGAGCGCGACGCCGCCGAGGTCAAGTACAAGACGTGTCTCCTCGATGGCCGCAAGGAGAATGTCGGCAATTTCAGGATCGAGCCGCCTGGCCTGTTCCGTGGGCGTGGCGAGCATCCGAAGACGGGTAAGCTCAAGGTGCGCCCCGTTCCCTTACCCACACAACCCTGTCCTGACACCCCTACACCTTTGCAGACCCGCGTCCGACCCGAGCAAATCACCATTAACATCGGGAAGGGTGTCCCCGTTCCAGAGCCGCCACCCGGGCACCGCTGGAAGAAGGTCGTCCACGACGACACGGTCACGTGGCTCGCGACGTGGAAGGAGAACATCAACGGGAACGTCAAGCACGTTTTCCTCGCCGCCGGCTCGTCCCTCAAGGGCCGAAGCGATTTCGACAAGTTCGAAAAGGCGCGGAGCCTCAAGGTGGGTTCTCCGGCGAATCGAGCATTTGGATAGGTTGCTGACAGCGAGTGCGCGTACAGGAGCACATCGACCGCATCCGTGCCGACTACACGGCGGACCTCAAGTCAAAGGAGATGGCGACCCGCCAGCGCGCTGTCGCGGTGTACTTAATCGACCGCTTCGCGCTCCGTCCAGGCAACGAGAAGGGTGACGACGAGGCCGACACCGTCGGTTGCTGCTCGCTCCGCTATGAGCACGTTACGCTTACCCCGCCGAACAAGGTCACGTTTGACTTCCTCGGCAAGGACTCGATCCGGTATGTCAACGAAGTCGAGGTCGACGAGCAGGTATTCAAGAATCTCAAGCGGTTTAAGAGGAAGCCGAAGACTGTCGGCGACCTTCTCTTCGACCGCCTCAGTGTGCGTACTCTCCTCCTTGGCTCTCCCGCACACGTTGATCCACCCGTCCCTCTCCGCTTGCTCCGCCCGCAGACCCAGGTCGTAAACAAGTACCTCGCGTCGTACATGGACGGCCTCACCGCCAGGGTATTCCGCACGTACAACACCTCGTCGACATTCGCGCGGCAGCTCCAGGATACGCCCAAGGACGCCTCGGTCGCAGACAAGCTCTTCGCATACAACCGCGCGAACCGCCTCGTCGCCGTCCTGTGCAATCACCAGCGCGCCGTGTCGAAGGGTCACGCGGCCGCGATGGAGAAGCTTGTCGACAAGGCGCGTTCCTGCCTCTTTCGTCGCTGAGGTGCAAGGCTGATGGCTCGGTCATGCAGATCCGCGCGCTCAAGTACCAGCGTATGAAACTGCGCAAGCAGCTCATGGCAGTCGCCGAAAAGCCGGGGAAATACAAGATGTGCGCGGAGGTCGAGCCGGACCTCGACGAGGACTGGATCAAAGAGCACGAGTCGGCGCTCGTCGTCGCCGAGCGCGAGAAAATCCGCAAGAAATTTGACAAGGACAACAAGGAGCGCGAGGCGGACGGCGAAAAGCCGTTCGCGCACAAGGAGCTCAACAAGCGGCTCAAAGCTGCCGCCGAGCTCGAGAAGCAGATCAAGCGCGACCGTAAGAGCGGGTACAAGGAAACCAAGCTCTCGGAAGACAAGATCGTTGTGCAGCTGGGTAAGCTCGATGAACGCATCGAGGTTGCCGAGAGGAGCGCAACCGACCGCGAGGAGGGGAAGGGTGCGTTTCGCGTTCTCGTTTCCTCACTAACAGACGATGTGCTAACCGGACTTTGTCGTGATTCTTCCCTCTCCATGCTCTTCATCGGCCGCCTGTTCGACCGCTGCCCGTTTTCGCATCGTGCTGGTCGCGCCGATGTGCCTTCCTCGTCTTTTCCGACGCCTCTCCTCTGTCCTTCCCGCCTCGCAGAGATCGCTCTCGGGACGTCCAAAATCAACTACCTGGACCCCGTTAGTAAAATGAGCTCCGATCAACCGACTCTCACGCTGACTCGCTCTTTCGGCCTGGACGCAGCGCATCTCGGTCGCGTGGTGCAAGGCGAACGACGTCCCGCTCAACATGGTGTTCACCAAGACTCTGCTCGAGAAGTTCCGGTGGGCAACGCAGGTCGAGGCCGACTTCCAGTGGTGAGGTTTGTGGGGAAAAGGTGCGAAACGCGCACAATCACCGACACGCGGAGCTCTGTTGCGAGAGTCGCGAGTCGAGGGGGTCTGCGGGAAGTCGCGCTTCCGGGGCGTGATGCGCGCAAGCGTAGGTCCTCGTTTCAGGAAGCTCATTCCTTCCTTTCCCCCTCCTATTCCATCGTTGTCACCTCCACGCCCGCCTTTTCCATTTTCCATTCAAAGTGGGCGTGCCACGCGCGCTTCGTGCGCGCGAACTCCTTGAATCCCTTCCCGACGGCACCACCGAGACGCAGCGTCATGAGCGCGGGCGGGCGGGATAGTCCGAGGAGGTACGCAGCGACGTCCTCGGGGCGGAAGAAGGACGGGAGGAGCGAAAGGTGCTGGATCTGCGGCGGGATGGCGGCGAGGATGTCCTTCGACGACGACGGAACTTCCGTGTGGACCGTCGGAGCCGGTGCTTCAGGAAAGTAAGGATCTGTCCACCCGAGCGTGTACAGGTCGCCCTCGATGGCGAGGGAGAAGAAAGTCTTCAGGGTGCCGGCGGTAGCCAGAAGGTCCTCAACGTGCGGGACGGCGTCCTCGAGGTCATACGTTTCGACGTCCGTGTCCTCGCTACCGAGGTAGAGGTGTTTGAGGTTCGGAATGTGGGCGAGGCTGTAACCCTTCAGCCCAACCTTAAGAGGGAGTCGCAACGGTGTGAGGTTCGGGCAAGTTGCGGAGGTAAACGTTGGCAATCGCTCAAAACCGCGCAGGTAGATGAGCGTGAGCGAGGAAAGCGCAGTAAAGGCGAACGAGGTACTCTTGGTGAGGACGTGAACATCGGGAACCACGAGGCGGGTGAGTCTCGAGAACGCCGTCGGATAGTCCTGCAGGATGGCGGCAGTACTTTCGTAGGTGTAGCACGCAAGCGTTTTGATAGAGAGGTCACGCTGCTCGAGTAGAATGTCGCTCGCCGCTGTCGGACCGTACGGTAGCGAGATCGCCTCGATGTTTGGCAGGTCCTGGAGAAGGAGGACCACGTGGGGGTCTGGCGCGGAAATATCGTCGATATCCATCTCAATCGGCTTGACGTACGGGCGTAGCCTTGTCTCGTGCGCGAGCGTGTGGATCGCTGTTCCGGGGACGAGGCGTTTGCTGACCAACGAATCTGCCGGCAGCTCAACATGCGAGTACAGCACGCGCTCCGCGGTGACCTTGTACCGCTTGGCGAGGCGGCAGAGCGCCGCGAGCGTCTCGTCGCGGTCCTTCTCAAGGTAGGCGCACGTCTCGATGATCATGAGGAGGAGCTCGTCGGGGAGGCGGAGCGGGAGGCGGGGCGGGAGGCGGGCGGCCGTGGGGGCGGCGCGGGTCTGCATCTGAACTGTCCTGGAGCGGTCCGAGCGAGGTCCTGAGGAGGCTGAGCGAGATGAAAGAGAGCGGTTGAGGCGGAGAGGGGAGAGAGGCGAGCGGAGGGGGAGCTCCTGTTCGACCGCTCCGCGGAGCCGCCGGGCGCGGCTGAAAGCGTTCGGACGAGCGCGAAGGTGGTCAAGAGCGAAAGGGACGAGCAGGAGCGAGTGCAGCGAAGCCAGTCGAGCAGCGTCTCCAGGTCGACCTTCTCAAAGCGCGGCTTGGTAGTGTCGAGCCGGTCGTGAAGCACTTCCCCTCGCCAAAGCAGAAACGGAGCACGAAGGACCTATTGACAGATGCAGAGATGTCCAGAGAAATGATGGGACGCGGCGGGGGCGACCGAGTGTACAAGTGCGAGGAATGTGACGGTTTAGCGAGTGATAGGAGGTGGCGAGGGAAGTGTCTGTCGAGCAACGGAGGACTGATAGGGTAGCCTAACGATGGTACAGATGTGAAAGCGGTGGCAGGAGAGGGAGGAAAGTGAGGCACAAAGAAGGGATGGACGGTCCCTAAGACGCCGTCGATGCCCACTCGACCGGGCAGGTGACGGCGTTGAGCTTGGCGGTGCGGTCCGGCGCGTTGACGACGCCGGTAATCGAGCTCGAGACGGTGACGGTGAGGTTCAGCGGCGGGCGGTAGATGGTTGCGTACTTGTGCGCGCAGGCGGCCCGGACGGCGGCGTAGGTCGGGTTGCTCGCGCTCGAGTAGTTGCCGTGGAAGGTGATGGGAAACTGGCGGAGCGAGGTATGCGTTAGTACATTCGTCGAGAGCGGTGAGAGTGCGACGCACCTCGTAGCTCGTTGCCTTCCTTGCAGGGATGCTGATCTCGCCGTTGTCCCACGTCTCTTGCGCAATGATGCCCTCCGTCTCCTGCAGCCGCACCGTGAGGCCGAACGAGCGGTATGTGACGGGAAGGTACGAGTCGGAGGCATCGACTGTGAGCGTGGAGAGCACCATCGTGTGGGTCACTCGGCGAAGGTCAGCTTCAAGGGTTGGTGTAGATCGAAGGATGTACGGAGGGTCAAACGCACGCGCAAGAACGATGCTCCCGTCAAACTTGAAGCTCGTCGGATCGGCGGATGAGACGTACGGGTCCTTGTCGGATGAGGTGAAGGCGGGTCGTGGGACGAGGGGCGAGTTGAACGTGATGGTGGGCGTGCGGGGCACAAGGAAGTAGCAGAGGACGATAGCGCTGCGCCGAACGCGGGTGAGTGCCCGAAAGTTCGAGCGACAGGAAGGGGACGAGCGGGACGTACGCGACGCAAAGGAGGACGAACAGCGGGGCGACCCACTTCCAGTTCCTCCGTAGGAAGCCGCCGACGCCCTTGCCCACGTCCTTGACCTCGCCCGCAATCGCCTGCCGCTTCCGCCGCTTCTTCTCTGTCGAGTAGTCGTGCTTCTCGCGGACCGCCTCGCCGGGTGCCCAGTCCGCGCGAGAGAGGATCGGCGCCTCGATCGTCTCGCCGCCGAATTTGGTAGTCGATCCGAGCCCGTCTTTACTGCCGTGCGGGTCGTACGCTCCGAAAGTCGATGCGGCAGAGGGGTTGCTGCACGTGAAGGGGGGTTCAGTTAGCAGAAGTGCGACGAGCGGAGAGAGAGAACACGAACGAGACGAGCGCGGGTGCATGACTGTAGCGCGCAGTTCCCCTCGCACCTGCGGGGGTCAGGTCGCGGTACGAGGCGAACCCTGCTCCGTCATCGTCGTCGTCGTCGTCGTCGCTGTGGGTTCCGTGGGTCGTGCTCTCCTGGTGGGCGAGGAGGCCGGATCCGGACGCGTGCGACTGGGTGGGCTGCTGAAGGGCATAGAGGTCTGCGCTCGAGTATCGGGCGTGCGCCTGCTGCTGGCGGAGGAGGCCCGGCGGCGAGTTGGGCGATGCGGGCGAGTCGAGGGTGCGGTCGAACTGCTGCGAGTAGCGCGACTGCAGCTCGTAGCCTGCGTTGTCCTGGCTGTAAGACTGCGACTGAGGCCGGTACGCCATCCTCGCTGGCCGCGTAGACGCGGGATCGAGAGGAACCGAGCGGGTAGGCTGATGAGGACGGCCAGAGGTGCAGACACGCAGACTGGTCACGCGGGGCTTGGGGGTGTGTCGGCTGCAGTATTAGCAAGCTCTCCGATCAGCACTAGCGTGCTCGCGGGTGACGGCCGATGCGGTGGGAACGGGACCGGGCGGACTCCACGCGCAGGTTCGCCTCGACGCACGAACTCGCTCTATCCGAGAAAGCTGAAGAACGGCTCCGATGCATTGGGAGAAACCTCCTCGTGCGCTGGAACCGGCGACCCGTGCTTCCTCGGCAACGGGTCCTCTCCCGCACATCTCGTCGTGCACGTTTCCTCGCTTGCGTTTCTTCGCTCATCCGGCTGAATGGAGTGATGCGTACGGCAGGACCGGGAAGGGGATAGCAGTGTGGCGACAGGTGAATCTGATGGAGATGAACGTGGTGACGAGGACTGGGCGAAATCGGAGTGCTCCGTCTTCAACAAGTACTGAGTCCGTACATTTCACCGATCGTTACCGCTCTTCTCGCTCCGCTAGCCGAGGCCATTCACATGAAGAGAGAGCACACATTAGACAGCGTAGTTACACCTTCAATTCGTTTAAGCGACCCGTTCGCACGCATGTCCGCAATCAAATCCCCCCTGCGCTCCCGCCCCGCAAGCTCCGCCCCGCTTACTTAAGGCTGTCATGGCCCCAGTTCTTGAGCTGCAGGCGCGCTTTGTGAGCTCCTTGTGCTTGAGGAGGTTCAGGGGACGACCGAGACGACGCACGCTGCGGTAGCTCTTTGTCTGCTCCAGCTCCTCGGGCTCCTTCTCCTCAGCCATGCTGCAAGGGGGGATGGTCAGAACGGCTGCCCAGCTGTTGCTAGCCCGCAGACAATGCGAAGTGGAAGAGCTGAGCATAGAGGAGGGCAGCGTACCGTCCCTCCTGCGCGAGGTGACGCTTGCAATAGCTCGTGACTGCGAAATCAGGTCGAACGAGGCGATCAGCGCCGGGCGATGGAGGAACCAACGCTGAACTCAACGCAGTCGCGGGCATCGAGCGAAGCGAGCAAGGCTGGACGCACCCTTGCGCATGTGCGCAATGTCTTCGTCGGTGTACTGCTCCGGGTCCTTGTCGGGGTTGCGCTCGAGGATATCAATCTGTGAAGCGTGAGGTGCGAGTCAGTCCCCGCGCGTCCGTCGAGGACGCAAGGAGAAGGACAGGCGGTGAGGGAAACGAGGGCGCACGATCTTCCTCCCCGACTCGTGCCCCACGCTTTCTTCGCCTTCGCGAACCTGCTCCAACGCGTCAGATTCCCGGATCTTCACGAGAAGGGAGGGGAGGACGCAGCACACCTTTCCCGAGTTGTCCTTGCTCCACCCAGCGCTCTGCGACCCGCCCGTCTCGAGCCAGTCGCGCAGCTCGTCCGGCGTCATGTTGACGTACTCTGCGCATATCGCTGTCCGTGAGCCCCAGCGCCAGGTGAACGAGAGGAGCGAAGGAGCGCACCGTTGAATTCCGAGATGACCTGGTCCTCGCTCTTGCCGCCCATGGTGCGTGCCGTTGTGCTGAAGGCGGGTGTGCGGAATGCGAACAGAGCAAGGTTGAAGCGCTTGGCGCGACCAGACGGGCAGGAGAGGCGCGGAGGCGGTGGGGCGAGCAGCCGACGGAGGAGGTGGGGCGCAAGGCGAGCACTCATCAGCGTGCGCTGGGCTGAATCGTGCAGGACGAGAGCAGGCTACACGCACAGGGAGGGAGCTAAGAAACCCTCTGCAGGTCAACGCAGCGGGAGAAAGGGGCGAGGGGACGGCGGAGGGTCGAAGTCGGCCTCATCATCCGGATCTCGACCAGCGCAGACAGAAGGGCGAGCGGGGATCGACGATGGAGAAGCACTGCTTTTGCACGACAGACTGCAGGGTATCTACAGAAGGCGAGTTTGGTCGCTAGAGACGAGCCGACGAGAGGGATACCGCCGTTGAAGGGCGAGACGAATGCGCCGCATCCTACGCGAGCGCGACGTCGAGCGGGCTCTGCAGGTGACGGCAGCGTCAGCCGCGCTCGCAGCAGGGGGAGGGGAAGCAGAGCGCACCTTTCCAGCTTTGAGCTCCGCCTTGCTGGGCATCTTGTCGAGTTTGAGCAGCTCCGAGATGTGCGCGACGATGGGGTCGCTCTGCATCGACGCAGCAGCAACGACGTTCTCGCCCCCTGCGCACGCGTTCCGGCGAGTGGTCAGTTACGAGCTGCAGAAGGGAAGGGTGGGCACGCACGGAAGTAGTATGCAACAAACTTGAGCTCGTCGGGGTTGCCAACGACGTGCAGGTCGTCCCAGTCGGCCGCTTTGGTTGTACCAGCGTAGCGGAGCTGCTGACCTTGCGCTGACCAGAAGCTGCAGTTCAGGGAATAAGGTAAGCCGGGAGTATGGGAAGGGTCATCAAGGAACTAGCGCACATTGCGACCTTGTCAAACGGCTCGCGCTTCTCCGTCGCAATGTAGTGCGCAATCGCGCGGCCGTGGTTCTACCGGAACAAATGCTGTCAGTGTAAGGAGCGAGGAAGAACAGGTGCATTCAGAGTAGAAAAGGGCGGCGGAGGCGAGCGAGGCGGTCGGAAGGGGGCGAAAGACGGAAGCGCGAAGGGAGGCCACGGGAAGTATCGTGCTGCGGAGAGTCGGCTCACCGAAGCGACGTTCCAGTGCTGGACGTAGTTGACGCCCTTGGGCGTGTCGAACGTTGCGATGTCGCCGAGCGCAAACACACGCCCCTTGCCCTTCCCCTGGAGCTGATCAATCTCCAGTACGTCGTCCGTCCGGACCGTAGCGTTCTTCTCGAGCGCGAGCCCCGCATCCCGGAGAAGCTGCGTTGCGGGCTTGACTCCCGTGCCGAGGACAACGACGTCGGCGGGGACAGCTGTGCCATCCTTGAGGTGGACGGCGCCGACCTTGGTCTTGTCTCCGTCCCTTGGGGCAAAGCGCTCAAGCTCGGCGGGGAGAATGAAGCGCGTGCCCTTGCCCTCGTGGAACTTGCGGATCCCGTTCCCGATCGGCTCGCCGAGGATCTTGCTGAACGGTGCCGGCTCCATGCCGACTACGGTGAGGTTCGCCTTGCCCGCGAGCGCGAGCGCGACCTCCATGCCGATGAAGCTGCTGCCGACGATGACCACGTTCTTCTTGTCCTCGTCCTCCTCCGGCGAGCCGACGGCAGCGGTGATCGCCTCGGCGTCGGCAACGCCGCGCACGGTAAAGATGTTGCCGAGGTCGGCGCCGTCGAGCGGGATGCGGGTCGGAATCGCGCCCGTCGCGAGAACGAGGTTGTCGTAAGTCGCCTTTGAGCCGTTCGACAACTCCACCGTGGCCGAACCGAAGTCGACCCTCGTCGCCTCCTGCGCACGAGTAAAGCTTTGAAGCCTTTCGCCTGCCAAGGGAAGAAGAAGAGAGACGCACTGTGTCGAGGACAAACTCGACCTTGAGCTTGTCATAGAACGCCTTGCTCCGGAGCGCAAGCTTCGCAGGGTCGCTGATCAGCGCCTTGGAGATCTTGGTCCTGTCGATCGGCAGGTGCGGCTCCTTGCTGACGACGCGGACGCTCCCGGTGTACCCCTCTTCGCGGAGCGCCTCGACCGCGTGTGCGGCGCCGGGCCCGCCGCCGATGATGAGGACGTTGGCATGCGAGGGGGACGACTGGATCTCGATCGAGGGGGAGGTCGGCTCGCGCGAGTTGGCGACGGTCTGCTCGTCCGCGTGGACGTAGACAAACGAGCCGTCCGTTTCGACCTGTCCGGGCGGGCGGGTCGAGCGGGTGAGCGGAGAGCGAGCGGGAAGGGCTAGAGGACGCACCTTGAAGCTCTGCAGCGCGTTCAGGCCGGGCGCGTCCTCGATGTCGCCATTCGAGCAGACATCTACAGAGTACGGAGAAGGACTGTGTCAGCCTTGGAAGTCCAGACAAGCGAAGCGGAGGGAGACGCACTGAAGCAGGCGCCGTGCCATGGGCTGAGTCGTGGCGGAGCGTCAGCCTCCTTGCACATCGATGCGCCGATCGTACCCGACTGTCCACAGGAGAAGGGGCGTAAGGATGAGAAGCTCGACGCACCAAACGAGCCTCCCGCTCTCGGTCATGACACCCTTGACGAGCGGCGCGCCATAGTGCGTGCACTTGTTCGAGTTGGCGTAGTACTGCCCTTTCACGCACGAGAGGAGAATCTTGGACTCGCTGTCCTCAGCGGGGAAGGGGATCTCTTTCCTACAGGCGAAACGGAGGAGTGAAAGAGGGAAAGGGTCAGCGCACGTCGGAGGACCAGGGGGCGAAGAGCGCACATCTGCCCATCCCTGAGCAGGTCGATGCTCCCGACCTTGACCTTTGCGGGCGCCATCTTGGTCTCGGAGAGGTTGCGTGCGAAGAGCGAACTCCGGGGTGTGTTCTTGAAGGGCGGAAGCGGAGCGGGTGCGCGAGCGGCGAGGGCGGGTGCAGATCTAAGAGTAGCAGAGAGCCGAGTGAGCATGCAGGTGCTCGTGCAAGAAGAGGAGCTGCGCGGAGGGGACGAGCGTGCGAACGATCGTCGAGCGCTCGCTGCGGTCGGCCGAGGTGGGGCGCAGGGCGCAGCGTCAGCGCTGGCCGAGCCAATCTCGCGCGGCGTGTTTGCACGAGCGCCCCTCGCGAGACCATACACAAAATCGCACGGCAAAACAGCGCCGCTTCTGAGAAAGAGTGCGATAAGATGAGCGAGAGCGACCGGAGCGAGGTCGCCGTTTCCGCGGCGCCAATGACCTTCTCAAGCTCGCTCACCCCCCTGCGGCCGGGAGAGACAGCGCAAGGTGCCCGAATAACACTCACGCATATCACACACACAGGGGCAGTCACGGGGAATAGAAAAAGGGGGGAGGGAGGAAGGGGGGAATACACGCGGAAACCGCACAACGCTCGTTCACTGCCGCTCAAGCGCGTACACGCCTACTTCGCCTCGCTCTTGCCCGCCTTGGCGTTCGCCTCGGCCTCGCGCACGGGCGCAAAGTACGCGTGTCCGGGCGAGTCGAGCAGCTCTTTGGCTGTTGCGCGCTCCTGGTGGTCGTAGCGGAGGAGGTGGTCGAGGAAGTCGATCGCTTCGTTGCTCTGGAAGCGCAGCGGGGTGTCAGCATCCCTCAAGAACAAGTAAGGGGAACACGATTGATAGAGAAGAGGAAGAGCGAGATCGAGATCGGAAGGGATTGGAGTAGACAGGGAGGAAAGAGGCGGGGAAGGGCACGAAGGTGAGGGCCCAGACGCACGATGTACCGCTGGTTTTCGCTCGTGATAAACTTGCTCCACGGCTTCTTCGCATACCTGCATGCCATCTCGCCTCGTGAGCACTCGCCCCGATGGGAGAAGCAGGACAAGGGGACGCACCGGCCGAGGATGTCGTCAAACTCGGGCGCAAGGTCAATGTCGTACTTCTCGAGGTACGCGTACAGGTCGTCCGTGCCAAGGACCTTGGTGATCTTGACGAGCTGGTCCTCTGCGGGCAGGGCGGGTGCGAGATTCAGCGGCAACTCTCGGGAGAAAGAGCGGCCCATAACTTGGTATAACGGCCCACGCAGCGTCAGAGAAAAACACGTCCACACGTACCGTTCGAGTGGCCGTGGAAAAAGGGCTCCTTGCGGAAGATCATGCTCGCAAACATGCACCCAAGCGACCACATGTCGAGCGAGTAGTCGTACTCTGCGCAAACATCAAGAGCTCGTCAATATGCGCTAGAGAGCACGCGAGTGCAGGGAGCTCGTCTCCACACACCCTGGAAGTCGACGAGGAGTTCGGGGCCCTTGAAGTACCGCGACGCAACGCGGACGTTGTATTCAGTCCCGGGGTGGTAGAACTCTGCAAGTCCCCAGTCGATAAGTCGGAGCTGGCGGCGCTCGTGGTCGATCATGACGTTGTGCGGCTTGACGTCGCGGTGCATGATGCCGCGCGAGTGGCAGAAGTCGAGCGCCTTGAGCAGCTCGTAAATGTAGTACCGCACGTCGTAGTCCGTCAGGCGCGGATACAGCACCTTGAAGTCGGTGTTGTTGACGTGCTCAAACACGAGCGACGGCGTTTTGCTCTGCAGGCATGTGCTCCGTCAGTCTTGCTCGAGGGGAGGGAACGGCGACGCGGGACGCACCTGCGGGTCCCGGACGACGTCGAGGAGGGTGATGACGTTGGTACCGCCCGCGAGGTTCTGGAGGATCTTGATCTCGCGCTTGATCTTCTTCTTCTTGACGGGCTTGAGCACCTTGATCACGCACTTCTCCTCGTTGACCACGTTGACGCCCTCAAACACCTCCGAGTACTGCCAGAGGACGATGTGTTGTCAGTATACAGCTCGAAGGAGCTGGTGGAAAACTAGGAGAAGGAGCAAGTAGGCATCTTTCGGACGCACCTTGCCCCTGCCGACCTTCCTCACGACCTCGTAATTGTCTTGGATGCCCTGCGTAAGGACTCGAGATCATCAGTATCGCTTCAGCCGCATACGTGAAGCGGCGCGAGCGCACCCAGGCCACCTGCAAGCGGGTCATCGTTCGGGTCAGCACGAGCTCGTAGCAAGGAGAGCGAGAGATGGAGAGGGGCTGACCATGAGTGCATCGTAGTTGTGCCAGCTCTCGCCGAAGCGCTCGTTGGCGTCGGGATAGATTCGGGCGATCGAGCGGGACGACGACATGGCGTGTTCGGGGGTTCGCGCGAGATGAGGCGCGAGGAGCGAAAGAGGGGAGGAGCGGGGGGAGGCGAGGGTCAAATGCGGGGTAATGTAGGGCGCCGAGTGCGCTCGTGCGGTCGCCTGCGTGCCTCGAGCGAGGGCTGCGCTGTTTGCGAGCGCAGAGAGAGCAGAGCGAGGTGTCGTCGGAGGGAACGGCGACGGCAGCTCCTCGTGGCTCGTGGCTGGTCCGAGTGGGACTGTGCTGGAGCTAAGAGTGCTGCTCGTGTAGTCTGAGCGGGAACTGCGCCGTCAAAGCGAGGGGACGGGCGGCGGTGCAGAGCGAAACCGACTTGGCGCGAGCGTGCGCCTCTTCGCCCCGCTCCTCTCCCTCCGCTTCTCGCGCGCAACCGCTGCGTCTGCTTGCACACGCGCATTGCACCGCGCTTGACTGGTGAGTTGCCTCGTCTTTCTCCCGCCTTTGCACGACGCGTACTTGCGGTCCTGCAGTGGGAGGAGCATGCGCAACAGAGGAAAACCTTCCGCATCTGGCGCATCGCGCCGCGTAAGCGGCACGGCCGCAGTCTGCACGGGCGCTGGAGAGCCTGGAGGCGCACAGACGATGCGCGATCAGCGCGAGGAGGGGAACTGGCGGTGGACCTCCAGGTCGTCGTGGCCAGTGCACGCTCGTGCACCCACTGCGCGCATGCGCACAAAGCCCATGATGTCTTTTACTTTACCAATTGATCCTACCGCCGGAGCTTTACTCGCTCCTTTCCATGGCGGAGACAATACGGCTCGTTACCGTGACTGAGGCTTTACCAACGCGCAACGGGGTGCCCGAAGGCGGTGTGGCGATCGTGCAGCACAAAGATACAGCGTAGCGTGACAGCATACTGACCTCCCCTTTGCCTCGCAGAAGATGCTATCACGATCAGCCTTTACCTCCTCGACTCGACCCTCCTTCCTCTCCGCCTCTCCGCCCCGCCTTTCTGTCGACCGCCTGCTTGATGTGTCGCAATGTTGTCGCGCATGCATCGGATCCGAACACATCTTCTGCATCCTTCCGTCGGCCGGCATCGCGCGTCCGTTCGCCGAGAGAAAGACGCACGTGATTCCAACGTGAGCGCGTGTTGCCCCCTTGTGTCGCTCTCCGCAAGCACATGTGAAAGAGAGCGTCTGGCGGCGATCGCGAAGCACGCCCGGCGAGTTTATCCAACGTGTCCAAGTTGCGGGCCGATGTGCGGAGCCGCCGTCCTTGACCCGCTCCTCGCCCTGGCCCTCCCTCGTCCTCGTTACTGCGTTCGAGTTTCTAGAGCTGCATTCATTCCCTCAGGCTTCACAGCGGACTTTCTCCGCGCGACGACCACCTGCGCGTCGCCGCTTTACTCGGCCGTCTCCTCCTCGCCGGCTCCATCGCCCCTTCACCCAACGCAATGTCAACATCAACAACGTCCGACCCGCTGCCTGCACCTGCGCTGCCCTCGCACGCCGCCACCCCCGCGCAGACGAGCCTCGCCGCGCCCATCGCCGGCCCTTCCAACATTGGCGCGGGGGTTACAGCGGGCGCATCGGCAGAGGGTAAGGGCAAGGGCAAGGGCAAGGCGGTCGACCTCAAAGGGTTCGCAGCGGGCGTCGCAAGCGGCGTGACCAAGCTCGTCGTCGGTGCGCCAGTCCCGTCCTCTTTGTCCTCCGCATGCTCACCTCCCCCCCACTCTCGACGCGTACGCCAGGTCACCCCTTTGACGTCGTCAAGGTCCGCTTGCAATGCTCCCCGCCGGGAACATACGCTGGGCCCGTCGAGTGCCTCATGCAGACGATCCGTGCGGAGGGGCCGAGAGCGTTGTACAAGGGTGCGTTGCGGTCCCCTCTCCTCGCTTCAGATGCACGCTGACGAGGGTATGAAGGCGCGACGCCCCCACTGCTGGGGTGGACGATCAGCGATAGCATGCTTATGGGCTCGCTGCATCAGGTGCGCTCCTCCTGCACCCCTTTCCTCCTGTCCCTCCCTCGGTTCTTCCCTGACCACAACTAATCCCCACTCCGCCTGCAGTACCGCCTCATCATTGCGCGGGCAGAAACCGGCGACTGGAGTGGGTGGAGGGACGACGGGAAGGGCAAGAGCAAGGAGGGCGAGGCCAAGGCGCTGCAGCTCAGCCTGCCAGGCCATTTCGTACGTCCGGCGCCCTCCTCCCTTCCCACCGCACTCCACCTCTCTCGTCTTTGCATGAGGCAGATGTCCCTTACGGCTCCTTTTGCAGCTCGCCGGCCTCCTCGCAGGCCAGACCGTCTGCTTCGTCGCCTGCCCGACCGAGCACCTCAAAGCGCGCCTCCAGATGCAGACGACGGGGCCAAAACTGTACTCGGGCCCGATCGACTGCGCGAAGAAGGTCGTGGCTGCCAAGGGCTTCTTCGGATTGTGGCACGGGTTTGCGGGGACGCTGTTGTTCCGGAGCTGGATGGGGATGATGTGCGTGCGCGCTCGCTCTTTCCGTCGGCTTTCGGGCTGCTTGCGCTTGATCACCGCGCTGGACTGAGCATCCCCGCCTGTGAGGCCTGAGGCTGACCTGATCCCCACCGCACCCTCTGAACCCGCCTGCCGTCCTCGTCCCGCTCTCGCTCCTCTCGCGCCACCCGCCTGCAGGTTCCTCTCGTACGAGGTTATCCTCCGCGGCTTTCGCAAGTACACTCCCGATTTGAACCAAGGCACTGCCAACTTCCTCGCCGGCGGGCTCGCGAGCAATACCTTCTGGATCGGGTCATTCCCATTCGACAGCGTCAAGAAGTGCGTCCGCCCCCTTCAACCTTTTCTGCGCGCGAGGAAGGGTACTGACGAACGCAAGCGGTCGCAGCCGGTACATGACCGACTCGCTCACGAACCCCCGGTACCACAACTGGCGCTCCTGCGCACGAGCGATCTATGCCGAGGGCGGGCCAAAGGTGCGCCCTCCGCCGCCCCTTTCCCTCCCTCTCCGCTCACGGACCCTGAATCCTCGCACGATTCCACCCCGAGACGAGCAGGCGTTCTACCGCGGCTTCATCCCGGGCATCCTGCGCGCGTTCCCGACCGTGCGTCCCTTCCCTCTCCCTCTCCCTCCTCTCCTGCTCCCAAGTGTCCTGGGTTGCTGACGAGGAACGTATGTGCAGAACGCGTCGGCCCTGCTCGTGTGGGAGAGCGTGATGCGGGTCATGGGCGCGGAGAAGATCGAGAAGGCGGACTGAACCAAGCGTGGGCGGGCGACGTGGGGCGAGGGGAGAGGGCCGAGCGGAGGCGCGGTAGACAGAGAGATAGACTGCAAGAGCGTTATTGACCACTGCATAGGAGCCGGATGGCTCTCTCGCTCTGGTCACCGTGCAAGGAGGGGAGAAGGCGCAGAGACTTGTCATGGCACGGTTTTTCGGCAGGGACCCTTCGACGGCGTGTGCAGATGGCCGGGCGGCGCGTGCATGACCTGCTTGTGAGCCGCTACCGTGTCAGTCTTCTGGTACAATACCTCACAACCTGGGCACTGCAAGCACAAAGTAGGCGAGCTTTCCACAAACGGCGCCAGCGGAGAAGCGGAAGGACCGCTCCGTCCTGGCTAGGTCAGGAAGCGGAGCACTCATACACGGCAGGCTACCCCTGCCCTTATCCTCGTGCTCCCGCTGGATCTCGACCTGGAAGCGCAAGCGCCGGTTCGTCCAGAAGCAAGCCATAGTGAGGATTGTTCCTCCTCGGCAGGGCCCTCACAGGAGCGGGCCAGCGAGCCTTCGTAGTGACTATTCGCGAGTGAGGTCGAAGCCTGCGCAACCAGGAATTGCCGGGGGCATCGTTACGCCCGTGCGAGCTTTCTTCAGGATGAAGGAACTGGAGGACACGCTGACGGTGAGGACTGGCCCGCTGAGGACCGTTTGCAGGGCCAGACAGGGCATCAGGCTGCCAGTAAGATGAGAAGGGAGAACCGAAGAGACGTGACCTGGATCCAGTCCATCTCCGCGACGGTTGCCGCCAGATCTCACGCCTTGAGCCGGTGATCTGTACCATCTCGTTGGATGATCCGCGTAAGTCCTTCAATCAGATCCAGCACGCCAGAAAGGCAAGGAAACCAGCCTCAGCCGCGGAATTGCAACAGACTCGGAGGCGCATCCGCCCATTCGCAACGTCTGAACGGCCGCCTCTCCCTCCCTCCTGTTGAGGCTCGACCCAGGGAATTATTGAGACACTCACTTGTGCCCGCGCGCTAGCTCTGCAAGGGCTTGTCCTGTGCCGAGCGGATGATAGGGCGAAAGCAGGACGAAGCGGGGGGGCGAGCAGGAGAGACGGCACAGAGCTGCGAGCTAGCTTCACCCAGTGTCGCAGTAGACGTGCTGGAGAGTCACACGCCCAGGACAGAGCCGGAAGAGGCCTTAGAGCTGAGGATCTGTGGTCCGAGTCATCTGCGTCGTCCGCGCAACCCTCGCCCTGCCGCCAATCGCCCGCCGCACGCCAAGGCTTCTCGAAGCTCGTGCACGTATTGAGCACTCTGGTTGCTCGGGTGAACAGTCGAGCGGATCGTGCGACGCGTTTTCTGTTTCCGTGCGCGCCGCTCATCCTCATCAGTCCCTTCCCGTCTGCCACTCGGAGACTTCCTCCCGGGGACGCCAAGGCTGCGCCATACACCCGCTGGATGCCTGCCGGAGCCCGTTCGCTCGCGACACAGTTGTCTGAGGCCCTTTTCCTCGCACCACGGAGCCCTCGGATCTTGCCACTTCGCCCCGCTTCCGCACTGCTCGACCCGCTCGCAGCTCGTCTTTGCGGTTCTGCGGTTTCAGGTAGAAGAGCGCGAACACGAGGCAGCATTTCACGAGACGTAAGGGACGCGCTACGAACGGCGAAGACTGACGAAAGGAGACGAGGCAGGACGGGGACCCGAGGGGATGACGTTGGACAGGACAGGGAGGAGCGCGACGGGGACCGCGTCGCCGATCAAGCCTGCGCAACGTTGAGCTCGGTGAAGTTGACGAGGTCGCTCGCGGGCTGGAGGGCGAGGCACGCGCGGAGGAACGCCTCGAGTGCCTGGCGCTGGCGGTTGAGCGAGTTGATTGCCGGGCGGCCGGGCTTGGTCAGCGGCGCCTTGAGCATGTAGCTGAGGAGCCCGAGGACCGAGTACAGAGGCTCGAACGCGGCGCCGGCCGACGACTCCTCGCGGTAGGTGACGCGCGTCATGAGCTCCGCAAGGAGGCAGAGGTCGATGATGAGCGGCGTCGCGAGGAGCGAGTCCTGGCACGTATTGTAGATGCTGCGCACGCGTTTGAGCGTCAGATCGACTCTTGACTGAAGAGAACGGAGAACGCACGCAAGGGTGTTGCGACCGCCCATGCCGATCTCGCTCGTGTAGTCGTCGACGGCCTTCTTGTCGTCGCCGCAGTTCGGGAGGTACTTGATGACGACGCAGTGGTCCGGGTGCTCGGTCGTCTTGCCCTTGACAAAGCCGTCCTTCGAGTCGGCCGTACGCTCGGCGAGTGGCTTGTAGAGAAGCGAGTTCCTGCGGGACGGTTGCAAGTTGGCGGCGGGCTTGACAGCGACTAAACAATGGAATGGAGACGTACGAGTCGACCATGTCATCAACAACGGAAGCCTTGGAGATCTCCTTGGAGCGGAACTGCTCGGGCGCAGAAAGGTTCTTGCCATCGTTGTTTCCGAGATGGTTGTAGGAAGCAATGAGCAGTGGCTGCGTCCAGAAGCGTCAATAAACGGTGTGCAAAGCGAGAGAAAGGGAAGAATGCACCTTGATGCCCGCGTTGACGAGGTCTGTCGAATGTCCGCAAAGGTCAGCCCATTCTTTCTCGATAGCGATGGGGCGAACGAGACGCACACTCGGCAAGCACACTCTTGACCTTGGTCTGGCCGCTCTTGAAGTCGTCTCCGGCGATGAAAGCCTTGTGACGCTCAGCAAGCTCGATGGCACCCGGTACGAAGGTGTTCTGGGGCGATCCATTGACTGCGGGCGACGTTGGCGCATGTTTGGAAGTGGTGACAGTTGTGTCGATGATGAGGACGAGTGCGAAAGAAGAGAGGAGGACGGGAAAAAAGGACAGAAAGGAGAAAGGGCGGAGGTCAGCCAAATCCAGCACTTCAGCGACAGAGGAAAAGAATAACAACGCACCGAACGGAACGCCCTCGAGGATACTGGCGACGGCGAACAGCGTCGAGGGCGAAACCTCGTCGTGCGAGGTGCGGATCGCCTCGAGGAGGTTGTCGGCCGAGTCGTTGACGCCGTCGAGGAGGCGCGAGTAGCGCTCCGTGTTGGCAGTCCAGAGGACGATGACCTGGTCGAGGCCGTTGGTGGCCTTGAACTCGCGGATGTCGCGGCGGATGTGCTCGAGGTGGGCCTGCTTGTCCGACCCGGGGATGACATTGTCGGCGCGGTCTTCCTGGTTGGCATTGATGAACGTCGGGTAGTAGATCGACGGGAGGGGCTTGTACTCCTTGAGGAGGGGCTCGAGCTGGCGCTGCAGGTCGTACTCGAGGACCTTGGCGCGACGCGCCGCCTTGTCGAGCGTCAGGCCCGAGATGTCCCAACCACCGACGACGAGGTCGTTCGGGTGCACCATCGGCAGGACGTCCGAGAGCGGGACGAAGACATCGTTGCCCTCGGCGTCGACGCCGAGGCGCATGGTCGACGCGCGGACGAGCGAGCCGAGGTAGTTGGGCGTCTGGATGCCGTCGCGCGTCCCCCACGAAACATTGTGACGGTTCGCGAGGATCGTCGCCGCAAGGGTCGTGCCGTTGTTGCCGCCGAGGCCGACGAGCATGAGGCTGCGCGCGGGCAGACAGCAGAGTCAGCGAAAGTCCCTTCGGTGCGCCTGCCCCTTCCGCTCGGTTCTCGCCGCTCCTCTTCGGCGTGACCGCGCCAGTACCAGGAACAGTAGAACACACCCAGTCTTGGGGACCTTGCGCTCCGTCTTGAACTCGAGCTGCTTCTCAACCGGCCGGACATTGTACTTGGTCTGGCCCTGCGCGTCGACCTCCTTCTTGACCGCGGCCGAGTGGAACGTGTACCGCGCGAGGAGGGCCTCGTCCGTGTAGGTGAGGTTGGGGCTCTCGACGACGATGGGCTCGGCAGGGCGGCGCGCGGCGGTCGGGTCGACCGGCTGCGGCGGGACCGAGAGCGAGAGCGACGCGGCGGCGGCGTCGACCGGGGCGACCGGGGCGACCGCGGCGGCGGCAGGGACGGTGTCGGCGAGCGAGATCGGGGCCATGTTGATCTATGTGAGCGGGGAGGGCTAGGATGCTGTTAGGCGCTTAGTGCGTTTCTTCGTTGCCGGGGGCGCTGACGCGAGAGGATCTGCGAGACGGCGCATCCCTCGAGGGTCAGTCTCGCTGCTGTCCCAGTTGCGCGTGAATGCGCACGGGCGGGGGGAGAGGGTTCGGCGGGGACGTGGGCCAATCGGACGGGGGCACGCGGGGCCAAGCCGAGGGGGGAAGGGGGAGAGAGAGCGCGAGACGCACCCCCGGTGAGCTGGACGCGTGCAAGACAGGCATGCGACGGTCAGTATAGGCTCGCAAGAGAGAGCCGTGGGCAGAACTCGCTGTTGTGAGAGCTCTGCACGTAGCGCGTCGACGTGGTCAGCGGGGGTGGGCCGGCTCCGTCCGAGGCAGGGGATGCGGACGCACGAAGAGGGCGTTGGAGAACGTGGTAGGCAGGCGGGTGGGGGCAAGGACGCTCAGGGAACGGCCTTTGCAGGGAGGAGGGACGAGGGACGAGGGACGAGCGAGGGAGAGAGAGAGAGCGACGGCGCGCAACTCGCGAGGTCGCTTTCCGCTCCGAGTCGCCGGCGACCCTCTTCCGCCCGCCCGCCCGTCCCGCCTGCCCACACTTTTTCTCGCGGCGCGTGCACCTCTTGCACCCTCTCATCCTCGCCCACCGCCGCCCCTTGCGCCGGAACAGCAGCGCCCGGCTTCCCATCTCGCTCTGTCGGGGACATCCCCCACCTGGGCGCCGTTCTTGCATCTCGCGCTTCTTCCCTTCCTGACCCAGCTCTGCACCGCCCTCGCCGCGGCGCCAAGCGCCGCGCACCGCCCGCATCCGGACCAGACCGAAAGCCGAAAGAAGAACTGGTCGTTTCACCGCCTTTTTCCTCCCTGTGCACTCCTGTCCCGCATCAACCGCAGTCCTCCTCGTTTCTACCCCGCGCATGCGCCGTCTAGAGTGCGAGAAGTGGAGCGCATCAAAACTTGTACACCTGCGGACGCGCATGGGTGGAGAGCGTGAGCGGATGTTCTGGAAGCCGGAGATCGCGGCCAGGAGGTGCGCGAAAGTGGGGCGGCGGCAGGGTTGAATGAACCGGCGCGCGTCCGAGGCGCGTGCGCCGGGCGAGGCGGAGGCTCGAGGCAGACTAGATACATAGGCGGACGGAGCAGGCGGGCGGGGTGGGGGAGGGGAGCGGCCGCCAGCGAGGACAGGTCCCCGCTGGTTGCCCGACCGGTCGTTGCTCGACCACGAGCGAGCAAAGGACGCACCTGCTCCGCCTTGTACCCCTCGCTCGCAAGCACGCCCTGGAGCTCTCCCTGGTCCTTCATCGACTGCGGAGCCAAGCAAAACGCGTGAGTCTCTCCTGTTGCGAGTTCCCGAGGCAAAGTTGCGCGCGAGACGCGCCTTCTTCGGGCCCGAGATGCTCTTGACCTGGCCCGGGGGACCGCCTGCGTTCGAGCGCATCGGTTAGCGCCCATCTCGTGCAGAGGAAAAGAACGAGAGAGAGCCAGCACGCACAGACAAAGATCTTGACCTTGTCGCCCTTGTCCGGCGTAGTGCCAAATCCCTTGAGCGCCTCTTTGACGATCTCGCCGTTGACGTACCCGGTCGGGCCCTTCCAGCCCTTCGGGGGCTTGTCGAGGACAAAGTGCACCTGGAACTGCTCGGGCTTGCGAGCGGCGAGATCTGCGTACAGGAAGGGATGGAGGGGGGTGAGCGGCTGGCCGGGCAACAGTATCAAAGTGGGCGGAAATGCGAAGGCGGGGAAGAGCAAGGAAAGTGGCTGATTGTAGCGGTGGGAGGCAGAGGAAAGCAAGCGGCTGCCAACGTACCCTCAAACTCCTTGCGCAGGAGGATGTCCTCCTCCGTGACGTTCGAGAAGATGAGCGTCGCCTTGGTCTTGTCCTCGGGATTGGCGCTGTTTGCCATTTCCTCAGCGCGGTAAAGGAGGACAAGTGGAAAGACGTACTCGATCGCCTGCAGGATCTGCCACGCGGGCGTCACGCCCGAGCCGCCGACGATGAAGCCGACCGACTCGAACTCGTTGGCCTGCAGTAAGAGCAGACAAGTGTGAGTATGGTAAGAGCCTGATTGGGAGGAGAGGGGGAGCGTCCCTTCCACGGGTGCTTCGGGATCGGACCTGTGAGAAGAAGACGATTCAGCAGAAGTCCGGACATGCTCGCTCACGTGAAAAGCGGCGTCCGCGCTGTCGACGAGCAAACGGGTGCAGAGAGAAGGCTTGCGGAAACGGACCCTTCATGGCGATCGAGTCGCCGGGCTTGAGGCCAAAGATGTACTCGGTGAAGGCGCCGCCCTTGTAGTGCTTGATGAGGAGCTCGAGCTTGCCCTCGACGTCCGGGGCGGTGACGGGCGTGTAGGGGCGGATGACGGGCTTGCCCTTGTCGTTGAGGCACTCGCCCTCCTTGGCGGCCTTGCAGACGAGCGCAGACGCAATCGTCAGACCCGACGAGGTGCCGTCCGGGAGGTCGAAGACGAAGCGCGACGTGTTGCTGGCGGGCGGAGCGGGAGGGGTCAGGCTCTGGTCCCGAAGGGGGATGGCAGCCTGCGCGCTCCAACCGAGGGCAGCACGTGCACGCAGACTCACTGGTTGTAGGGGATGACCTCTGCGATCTTGAACTCGCGGAACTCGTCGTTGGAGAGGGCCGACTCGCCCTTGACCTTCACGCCGCCGTCCTCGGTGGTCTTTACGCCCTGGAGGTTGCCCGCGCCGCCCGAACCCTGAGCCTGTGCAGTGCCCTTTGCGGTACCGGCCTTTGCGTCCTGGAGCTGGAGGCGCTGGTCGCGGGTGGAGAGGTAGAAGACGGCGGATCCGGCGAGACCTGCGCCGAGGAAGTAGGGCGCCGAGGACGAGGACGAGGCGGTGGTCGAGGTGGCGTAGGTGCGCGCGGAGTGGCCCTGCAAAGGTGCGTGCGTGCGTGCGAACGTGCGATCGATCGGGGTCAGCGGAGATGCACGCGATCGGGGGAACGAGGCGAGGGGAGGGGAGGGGAGGGGAGGGGGACGGACGGCAGAGCGGGATGCGCGCAAGGTCGACTGGGCAAAGCGGGAGAACATGGCAGGAGTACTGTAGCTCTGGAGGTACTATTCCCTCGTTACAAGCTCGGCGAGAAGAGCGAAGCCAACCTCGGCGAGAGAGAGGGAGAGCTCGTCATCAGCACACCGCGACCCACGCTCACCGGCTGAGCAGGCTGCTCCTTCCCTGCTTCTCCCGAGCTGCGCTCTCCCTTGCCAGCTCGCCCGAACGACTCCCGCCGACAGAGCGCTCGCGCGTCCCTCCACCTCGGCTGACGCCCCGCCGCGAGCCCGAGCCCACCCTCACACAAGGCCAGTCTCTTCCAGGGGGACACGCGGAGCAAGAGCAGAAGTAGCCAAGGCCATAACGTGAGTGCTCAACCCTGCGACGCCATTGCTGTGACACCCTTGGCCTCTCTCCCTCGTCGTGCCGAACCGAGCGGAACGAGCACACCCGCACAACTAGGCCAGGACGGCAAAGGCTCATGCATTTGACTGGGACTGTGCTGAACAGTCGGCACGCCCGCAGCTCTCCCGCCTCTTTGACTACCCGCCCCCGCCTCCTTTCGCGTGTGGCCCGCCATGTCCAAGGCCGCCGCGGACCGCAACCAGCGACAGCTGCTCGCGCTCCTCAAGGAGCCCGGCAACGACCAGTGCGCCGACTGCAAGGCCCGCAACCCGCGCTGGGCGTCTTGGGACCAGGGCGTCTTCCTCTGCGTCCAGTGCGCTTCGATGCACCGCAAGATTGGCAGCCACGTCACAAAGGTCAAGAGCGTCACCCTCGACACCTGGACACGCGACCAGGTCGACAACATGAAGCGCCTCGGCAACGCGAAAGTCAACCAGACGCTCAATCCCGACGAACGCAGGCATCCGTGCGCGCCCTTCCCTCTCCTCTTCCCTCTATTCCCCACTCACTCCCGTCCCGCAGCCCACCTCCACCAGACTCGGGCGATGAGCGCAATTCGGACTTGGAGCGCTTCATTCGCAACAAGTACGAGTACCGCACTTTCGCCGCCGCCTCCCCTTCCCCACCTCCCGCCTCGAATGGGTATGCAAACGGCTCCAACCCATCACCTACATTTTCGTCGCCCTCCTCATCCGTTGCTACGCCGCGACGAACGCCTACGCCCACCTCCGCCTTCGCCCCTCCACCGAACGACCCGCCGCCGCCTCCCCTCCCGAGTCGACCTCAACGGCCCTCCGCTGCGCCCGCTTCTTCCTCCCCGTCAGCCACGCCAATCGATACCTTTGCCTCCATCTTTGACACCTCCTCCACTGCCGTACCGCCATCCCTTCCGCCCCGCCCGCCCATTTCGCACGTCCCCGCCTCGGCCCCTCCCGCCGCTATCGGCCCAAGGCGCGTGCGCATCGCGACCCTCCCGCCTACGGTCATTCCCTCCCCGCCTGACTCCTCCGACTCGGGGGCGGACGACGACGACCTCCCTCTCGCGTCTCCCGCCCGGCGGCCGCGCGTCCGCCCGCGCGCGCGCTCCGCCTCAGTCCTCCCGCCGCGCAAGGGCGCGCTGCGCATCCGCCCCGGCGCAGCGGGCGAGATCCTCGTCGACTGGGCGGCGTTCACGCGCGACTCTTCCCTCGACCCGGACCAGGACGCAGAGGGGGACGTGCCCCTCGCAGCGCTGGGCGCGCTCGGCGCCCGTGGCGCACAGGTTGGAATGGTCGGCGTCCCCCAGCAGCAGCAGCAGCAGCAGCAGGGCGCGTGGGTTGTGCCGTACGGACAGCCGGGCGCGGCGGACGGCGGCGCGCCCGCGTTCTCCGGCTTGCAGGGCACGCACGCGGTGGCCCCGCTCCTGCCGCAGTATACGGGGAGCGCGAAGGGCTATCTGCACCAGCAGCGCTCGGCGCAGCCTCCCCAGATAGTGGGCACGGGCATCGACGCGTTCCAGCAGATGTTTCAGCCACGTGCTCCTCCGCGGCAGGCACCCAGCCCGAACCCGTTCCAGCAACAGCAGCAGCAGGCGATCCCTCCGCCTCAGCAGCAGCAGGCCAATCCTCCCCCTCAGCAGCAGCAACCGCAGTTCGCTCAACCCCAGCCGCAGACACGCACCAACCCGTTCCTTCAACACTCGCACCTCTTCGCGCGGAACGCGTACTCGCCTTCCCCGCAGCCGCCGACGCCCTCACCCCAACCGCCTCCGCCTCCGCCTCCCCCGGCAGCGAGCGACATCTGGGCAGACCTGGACCTGCTCGGCGGACCGCCGCAGCCGCCTTTTGCACATGGCGCGCCGCCCGCCCCTTCGCCGTCCTTGTTCACAGCGCCGGCCCCGTCCCCGTCTCTGTCAACCGCGCCCACGCCCGCACCTCTGCGTCCGCAGCTGACCGGGTTCGTCCCCTCGTCCTCGTTCGGGCAGCAGCTCGCGCGCGAGACCGGCAGCGGCACTGGCCCTGGCGGCGGGTCGGCTCTCTCTGCGCTGCACATCCCGAGCGCGGGCGCCGGAGCAGGCGGCAGCAGCGGCCCGCCCTCGCCTGCGCCGTTCGCCCCGCCGGCGGGGCCGCCGGCCCGCCTCGAGCCCCAGCGGACGGGGTTCGTGCCCAGCTCGGCGTTCGGACAGGAGTTGCTCCGCACGGGCGGCGGCTCGTCCCCCGCTCCGACAGCGACAGCGACAGCGAGGCTCGAGCCGCAGAGGACGGGGTTCGTCCCGAGCTCAAGGTTCGGGATGGAGATTGCTGGTGGAGGCGGAGCGGCGGGGTCGAGCTTCGCCGGGAGCGGAGGTGTCGGAGGAGGCGTAGTCGAGCCTGCGCCGTTCGACCTCCCTGCCCCTTCACCCGCACCGCCACAACAGCAGGGTTCTCAGCAGCCGAACCCGTTCTCAACGCTCGGCGCGTCCCTCAATGGGGCGCTTCCACCTTTGTCCGTGCAGGGGCGCGGGTCGCCGAACCCGTTCCTGCTCCGGCCCCAGGTGACCGGGTTCGCCACTGGCGCGCCGGGAGGGGTGCAGCCCCAGTTGACGGGCTTCGCGGGCGGAGCGCCGGGAGGTGGAGGCGGAGGGGGGAACCCGTTCCTGGCGTTCCAGCAGCAGCTGCAGCTGGGCGGGCGGGGAGGGTGGCGGTAGCATTTGTAGAAAGGCGTGTGGATAGAGCGTGCTCGAGGAGCTGGTCCGGGAGGAGAGACGGGAGGTGGGTAGAGAGCGACTTGGGAAGGTCGACCGGGAGAGGCCGCTCAACTCGCTACAAATGCTCGCCGACACCGGCTGCGGCTCCGTAAACATGCAGCAGCCAGACAACCCGGTGTTTTCGCATCACCGCTTCCAGCCTCGTGCGGAAGGTCCGCGATCCGGCGGAGTAGGAGTTCCCCGTCCACGCGCCTCTCCCCCTCCCTGACCTGCCATGCTCCTGCTCAACTCGCTCGCTCGAGGCACGTCACGCTCTGTGCTCAGTTTGCCGCAACCCACGCGAGAGTCAGCCCCGCTCAGCTAGCTAGCGTGCCCCGCACCTCTCGCTCCCCCTCAGAACGAGTCTGTTGCTCATGGTCATCCAAATGTACGATCATTGCTCCAGACTCCACCAGAGGACCCGAGCTGGACTGTGCAGGGTCGCCATGCGGCACAAACGCCCGGCAGAGCGGGTGTTCTCCTTGCGCAGCGTGATCGGGGCGGTGGGGAGGCGCCTTCTCAGGCTCTCCCGTTTGGACAACGCGTGCACGCACTCTCCACCTGTACGTCGAATCCATCGCTTCTGGGATCTGGAAAGCAACATCGACCGAGCGAGCGTTACAGTGCTTCTCGCGGATCGCTTTCCTTACGCAGGATTACGAAAATGGTCCTTCGCACGGAACACACCGCATCGCCGTCTGTTCCGCGTCTTGGACGATGGCGGTTCTGCCCCGTAGACTCGCACGCGACTTTCCGGCAGCGGTATCAACCGTTCGCCATTCCCAGATCGCGCGAGTATGCTTCACCGCTCCGGCGCTGCTGTTCCCCTCCTTTACTCAATCAGGGAGAGGGCCCGGTTGATCTGCTTCGCATCCTCAACTACGACCCCACCCTCCTTAAAGCCTTCGAACCCTTGTCTCCAGTTGGCCTCTATCCCTCGTTGCAAAATCCAAGCTTAGCTTCCGAAGAAGCTCCGGACCTTCGGGAGTGACCGTCGACAGCGACGGTGAGCTGCGAGGAGCGTTCGAGACGGATCTTCCAGCTCAGCTCATCAAGGCTTTGCGCCGTCGCGCTCTGATCGCTCAGATGCACCCAGATGGAGTGCGCTCTCGCTAGCCCGCTTCAGGCTCCCGCTGAACTCAACTCACCGGCAGACGCGTCGCAGGCTTAGGACAGCTCCTCTTGTCGCAGCTCGACGGCACATCCTCCTTGCCCTCCACGCATGCGCACTACGGCCCCAGCCCCTCCTCTCCGCGCCCCTCCTTCTCCCTCGCCCTCCGGTCCAACCACTCGCGAATCCCCGTGCTCCCCATCTTGGTCGCGACCTCAACTTCGACCTGTCCACCATGGTGATCCGAGCCTGCGACGAGGGAGATGGAGAAGATGCGAAGCGGGCGGAGCGAGCGCGAGAGGCGGAGAATGTTGACTGCGCGGAGGGCAGTTGGGCGTCAGTATCGCTTACCGGGGAGACACGTGCGCAGAAGATGGGAGATGGCGAGGTGGCCGAGGAGGGGCGGGTGTGCAGAGGATGTCGACGCACTGCTGTCGCCGCCTGCGCGCGTCTCGTCCGAGACGACGAGCGCCTCGATGCTCGGGTCGTGCGCGGTCGGGCCATATACATCCTGCGCTCGCGTTTCGGATCAATGAGTATCCGCTCTTTCGCACGGAACGAGACGAGAAACGCTGCGCGGACGCACGTGCAGCGGGACCGCGTCGCACTCGATGCCCGGCCGCACGAGCGCGACAAATCGCTCTACGGCGCGTATCCGCTCGGCAAGGGGTTGAAGAAGATGCTTGAATTTTTTGTTGACCAGGAGGGTGTCGTCTGCGCACAGTAGTGTAAGGAAGGAGGAAAGCAGGCCAGGAGAGGGACGCACCGGAGACACCCACGATCAATCGCGAAGAACAGATAGAGCACGCCATCGTAAGTAAGATCTTGTGCCCCGCGTGGAGGTGGTCGAAGGTCCCGCCAAGTGCAACCACGGGGAAGGAGGGCGGCAGAGCGGGGTCCTGCGCGGAAGTCGCAGAGGAAGGACGCGCTGATTCGGCGGCCTTGCCCTTGCCCTTCCCAGCGGACACCTCAGCGACGTCGCCGCTCCAATTCCAGCGTTCCACAACCCCCCGCGTGCCATCTTCGCGGACGCACACTCCGACCACCTCTCTCATCTGCTCGACGACGACATCGACGCTTTTGAGGGGCCCGTCTTTGCTCGCAAGGAATGCGCTCGTCGCTTGGGCGTATACGCGTGCGAGCGCTTGCTCGAGCGGGAGGAAGAGTGCGGTCGGGGCGAGCGCGGCTCGAGGTGGGGGAGCGGACGAGGGGGTCGAGGTTGATTCCGAGGGGGAGGGTCGCCAGGGGGACGGCGCGTCCGGCGAGGTGCGGATGAGTACGAGGAGTTGGCGCTCGGTCTGGTGGGCGGAGGAGGCGACAGGAGGGAGGTGGGACGACGAGGCGATGAAGTCGGCGAGGGACGGGAACGAGAGGAGGAGGGTGCGGTCCGGCGATTGCATAGCTGCAAAGTGACTGCGACCTAGTACTGGCAGTCAGGGCGAGGCTGCACGTGTCGCGGGAGAAGAGCGATCAGTCGCCGGTTCTCATCTCCGCGCCAACGCCGAGCGTCGCCCCCTCGCCCTCGCCCGTCGCCCTGCAGAGCCCAGACAACATGACTGCGATCGAGCTCACCGTGCACACCGAGCACGGCCCCGTGACAGGCTTCCATGACACCCACCCGCTCCGCCTCACCTCGTCCGCCCTCCTCGACGCCCACGGCGCAGCCGGCGGCCGCGCCCCCGTCGCAAAGTGGCTCGGCGTCCCGTATGCTCAAGCAGAACGCTTCAAGCGCCCGGCGGCCCCGATGCCCTGGTCTACCCCGAGGGAGTGCTTCGAGTTCGGGTCCGTCCCCCTCGCTCCTTCAGCGCAGAGTCCCCCTCACAATTCCGACAACGATGAAACAGCTCGCAGTTCCCGCAGCCTCCTTCCAACACCGAGCTCCTGTACGTCCGGTCTCGCTCTTCGCGCCTGATTCAACGCAGACTTACGCTATAATGCAGCCTTGCCCGCCTGCCGGGCTTTCTGATGCGTACCCACATCCAGACCAGCGAACACTCGCACTTCCTCAACGTCTTTGCACCGGCCGACGTTCAACATGGCGAGGACCTGCCCGTCCTTGTCTGGGTCTAGTGCGTTGCGCGCACCCGCTCCGTGCTGAGGGCGACTCGCGGCGCCACGCACTTATCAGGTTGTGCATCCTGCGCGCAGCGGCGGCGCGCTCAACAATGGCGACGCCGGTCGGTTCTTCTACGACCCGACCGAGCTGATTCGCGATGGCGCCGCGCGCGGGCAGCGCTGTATCGTCGTCACGCTCAACTACCGCACCAACATCTTCGGCGCGGCCTCTCCTTCCTCTGTGACGTGCGCGCGCGCGACTGATAGACACGACCACCAGGCTTTTGCGCAAGCGACGACCTCAAGCAGGAGGACCCAAACGGCCTCTGCGGGAATTACGGGCTGTACGACGTCGTCGCCGCGCTCGAATGGGTGCGCACTCCCTCCCTGTTTCTGGATGCGGACTAACGCCTCTGCCTGCCAGGTGCAAGCCAACATCGCATCCTTCGGTGGCTCTCCCTCGCGCGTCACCGCGTTCGGGCAGAGTGCCGGCGCCTTCATCATCTCGCACCTGCTCGTGAGCGGGAAGCGACTTTTCCAGCGAGCGATCTGCCAGAGCGGAGCCGTCAACACGATGGTGCGCGCCTGGCTACAATCACCCGTCTCGCGGTGCAGAAGACTGATCAAGCGCGCGAGAGCAGATGCTCCGACCAGCGGAGAAGGCCTACCCCGCGTACGGGCCGATTCTCGCTGCGCTCAGCATCGACGCGTCCGCGTCTTCTGCTGTCGAACGTCTCGCTGCCCTGCGCGCCGCACCCACATCCGAGCTGCTGAAGCAGCACATCGCGACGCACAACCTCTTTGGCCTCTCGCTGACGCTTGAGCCGGAGGGAAAGGGAATCTGGACCGAGGACACGATGAAGCGCCTTGAACGCGGAGAGCGGGACGTTTGGGTCAAGGAGGTGATCTTGGGCACGACGGAGGACGAGGGGACGATCTTTGCGCAGATGATGGGGGTGCGCCTCTTTTCCCCCTCCTCTCTTTTTGACTAGCCGCACTGACGCTCTCGCTCCGCGCGTGCAGCTTCTTACCCCCACCGCCTTCGACGCCTACCTCTCGCAGTTCCCGCCATCGCTCCTCCCGCGCATCAAGGAGCTGTACCTCCCGCCTTCGGGGGCGCATCCCGAGCCGGGCACCGTCCCCCTCGCTGCTGCGCCCGCGAGCAAGCTCCTCGCCGACCAGGTGTTTGTTCATCCCGTCTTGGATCAGGCCGTCGCGCTCGCGTCTCCTTCCCCCTCCTCTCCCGCAAAGACGTACCTCTACCGCCTGCGGACGGGCCCGTCCTCGCTCCGCGCGCACCCCGTCGCCGCCCAGCTCGGCGTGTTCCACTCGATCGACCTCCCGCTCGTGTTCAACTCGGCGAGCCTGTGGGAGGGGGACGCGGCGGCGGGCAGGGAGGAGGACGCCGAGCGCGATAGGCGGAGCGCAGACGCCGTCGGGCGCAGGTGGCTCGCTTTCGCGATTTCCGGCGAGCCCGGTGCGCCTCTTTCCACCCTCCTAGCTCCCCAGCTCTTCTTGATCTCACCCTGACCGCGCCCACCTCGCCCTGACCGCGCCGACCTCGCCCTGATCGCGCCCACACCCAACCGCGCCCACCCAACCGCGCCCACCCCACCCGCCGCCCGCTCGGACGCAGAACGCGCCTGGCCGCCCTTCACGCCCTCCTCTCCCGTGCAGCTCGTCATCGGCGAAGGCGGCGCGACAGAGGTGGAGAGTCTCGCCGGGTTCGAGGAGGCGAGGGTCCGGCTGTTCTTCAAGGGACACGAAAGCGAGGGCGCGGGGGAGGAGGTGCTCGGGGTGCGTTCTTCTGCTCTCCCGACCCGCGCAGTGACGCGCGCGACTGCAGCGCGGTGGATCAGTCGTACAAGTAGAGACGCCTTGCTGACGCTTCTCCCCCTCGCCCGCTCTCGCGCGCGCAGAAAGCGGACGAGTAGGCCTCCCGCGCACGCAGAGCAGAGAGGTGTAGAAGGCGACTTGCGTTTCCAGCCGTCGTGGACAGCTTTCCCCGTTGTGCAGTGCAATGCTTTTCTCGCGCGGGCGCTTGCTTGGCGCTTGCTGGGCCGGACAGAGGGCCAGGAACGAGCCGGGAGAAGGGCGACCCTTCCGCTCCCTCACTTTCGGGCACCTACTCCCCCTGCTCCTTCCTCCTCCTCCTCCCCTAGCCCCTCCCAAACCAGCTCCTCCAGCCTCCGCACCAGCACGCCCACCTCGGCCGGCGCGCCCGCCACGACCCTCTGCACCTCGCCCTCCCTCATCGCCCACAGCGCATGCACTGCGCGCCCGTCAAACATCCAGTGCGGCGCCGTCACGCCCCCACCCCCGGCCCCGGCCCCGCCGGCGGCCTCCGGCGGGCGGTCGAGGAAGAGCGCCTGCGCGAGGAGGTGCACCGCGACGAGCGTCTGCACGAGCTCGGCGCTGCGGTGGATCAGCTCCCTCCGCGGCGGGGCAGCGTCTCTCGCCTGGAAGACGCGCGCGCCGAGCGCGTTGGGGGCGAGCAGGAGGAGGACGCCGACGAGGAGCGCGCAGCGGACGTCGTGCGGGGTCCAAGCCTGCGAGGCGGGCAGGAGCGTGAGGAGGTGCCGGAGCGCGAGGACGAGTGGGAGGAGCGGCGCTTCGCCGGGCGCGGCGGGATGGTCCCGGGCGGGGAAGGAGATGGTGCGCGGGGAGGAAAGCGCGAGGAGGAAGAGGGACTGCCGGACGGGGAGGGGCGCGAGCGCGACGGGCGTGTGCGACAGGAAGGGCGCGGGGTCAGAGACGGCGCCGGCGACGAGGTCCGCGAGGGGTACGACGGGGACGGTCGCGGCGTGGAGCGCGTCGCCGCGGCGGACATACTCTGTCACGTGCGGCCCCGCGACGCCGACCGCGTCGTGCAGGACGGCGTACACCCACACGCGCAGCGGCCTCGCGAGGCGCACCATCGGGCTCTGCAGCGCAGGGTCCTCGACGCTGCCCTGGACGACGACGACGCCGTGTTTGAGCACGTGCGGGATAAAGCTCGACAGGCGGGACGACTTGTATGCTGCGCAGTATGCCGCGCGCGCGAGCGCTTGCGAAGGGGTGTCGCTCGCACGCGGGTGGAGCGGGAAGGATGGCGACGGGGTCTCGAGCGGGCGGAGGGCGTACGAGTGTGCCGAGGCGGCGAGGTTCGCGACGATGAGGGGGTCGGGCGGGGCTACGCGCCCGGCGAGGACGAGCGGCAACACGGCAAAGACCACGTCCTGGAGTTCGGGGAGCGTCTCGACCGGCATGCGCGCGCACGTCGAGAGCGCGCCTGCGAGGCGGAGTAGCTCGCGCGGGTCGACGTGCCCGGGAAAGGGAGCGGCGCTCGTGCGCGGGGTGTGGAGAGAGGAGGAGTAGTTTGCGAGGTCGTTCCCGATCAGGGCGGCGAGGATGGGGAGGAACGAGGGCGGGAGCGAGAAGGTGCGGGCTATAGAGGCGGGCTGGAAAATTCGAAACTGCAGGAGCGGAAGGAGGGTCGGCGGAACTTGCTCCAGGCGCGGTTGGTGGTACGGCCCGTAGGTGATGGAGCTGAGCGGGACGTAGCCTCGACAGCGTGCCGGATAGATGAAGTAGTCCGAGTCTACATGCGCACAATCGATGAGTGGTGCAGGAGAGGCGAGCGAGACCAGACGGGATGCCTACCGTTGGAGATGACGAACCCGTTCCTCCTCTGCGCGAGCTCCGCCGTCGGCGAGTCGGCCTCCTCCTCTGCCTGATGGCTCGGTACGCCCAGCCGTTCGAGCTCGGCGGATATACACATGTGCGCGAGGGGCGGCAATCGGGTCGCAGCGCTCGCGTACTTGTGCTGAGCGCGGAGGTGGTCCGGGAGGCGCATGTAGGTGATGGAGCGCTGGAGGGACTGTGTGCTGCGGTTGATGACGGTCGGAAGCTTTGCGCTGTGGAAGGGCCCGTCCCAGACGAACTCTGGCTCGAGGCCGCACGCTCGCCAGTACCGGATGTAGCGGGCGGTGTTGTGCCTGATGCGGAGGTAGCCGCCTCCCTCGAAGGAGTCGACGAGGCCGACATGGTAGGTGAAGGCGAGCCCGTCGACGATGGCAGGGATCGGGGCGGGCTCGTCGCTCGAAGGGAGCGTGGTGAGAGTGCCGAGGTTCTGCTTCTTGACGAAGCTGGTGAGGCTGGCGACGCCCATCGTCGTCCCTCGCGAGGACAGAGCTGGGCGTGGGGCTGAAGAGAGCCAGCCGATGCGGTGGGTATGAGGGCGGCGAGGGGAGGAGGAAGGAGTGGCGGCAACGGGTGCGGGTTTCGCTGAACCGGCTCGAGGAGGGTGACGAATCGAGCCGAGAGGTACAAGCTAGCGCAACAGCTGCGCTCAAGAAGGAGCAGCGGACTGGACGAGGACGAGGGCGAGGACGAGGACGACGAGCGATCCTCGCGTCAATGTCGACCTCGCCCCGACCCCGTCCTCCGCTGAGACTGCGTTTTCAGCCGCTCAGGGCAGTCCTGCACCCTTGAAGGGGATCCCCGAACCATCACACCGGTGCATACGCTTTCCTCGGCCCCCTTCTCGCCCTCATCTCCCAAGTGGGGAGATGAAGCCCCGCGAGCGCGAACAGCGGCAAGGAGAGCCGTGCAGGCGAGTGCGGCGTGTGCAGAGCTCGGCATGGAAGCGGCTGAAGCGGCGGGGGTCGACAACCAGCTCGCCGTACGGCGCAGGCACTCGCCGCAGGGCGTGCACAAGCCGACGTCGGCGGACAACGGCCTCCCTCCGGCTCCGCGTGTCGGTCCAATTGGGCAGGTTGCGCCAAGTGTGCACAGTCATGCTGCCGCTATGCCCGCATTCACTCGACCGGGCGGCGCCGTTGACACCACCTCGACACTTTCATCTCCTCGCCGGACCCTCGCTGACGAGCTCCTTTGCCCCGCAGCTCGCAGACATACTCCCGCCATGGCTGTCCCCGCCACCTCACCCGCGCCCGCCCTCACCCCCGCCGAAGCAGCGCAGATCCCGTCTGCCTCGCTCCCGATCGGCTCGCAGCTCTCGCACCTCGTCGCCGAGTTCACGCAGCTCTCCATCCAGCTCTTCACTGTTCTATCCTCGCCTTCGGTCTCGACTTCGACCACAGGCGCGGTCGGCGCCGCGCCCATTTACGAGTCCCTCGCCGCCGTTGACGAGAAGCTCGCGCGCCTGTTGGCCATGTACGCGACGCACCAGGCGCAGCAAGCGCGCATCGACGCCCTCATCGGCTCTCTCCGTACGCTCGACGGCGCTTGGCACGCCTCGGCGTCGACGCTGCACTCGTGTGTGCGCGACCTCGCGCCCGTCGTCGAGTCCGGCGCACGGGACCGCGCCGCGATCGCCGCCGCACGGTCGGCGGGCGCCGCGCTGCACCCCGAGAGCCTGCTCGCGTACGCGCGCCTGCTCGCGCCGTTCACGAGCGCGCCGCCCGCGTCGCTGTTCCCGCCCGAGGTCAAGCTCAAGGGCGTCGGCGCGACAGACCCGACGGGGAGGACGCTCCCGCCCGGGGCGATCCCGCCGTTCCCGACCGAGACGGTCATGCGCCGCGGGAGGCTGCAGTTCGGGCGCGAGGGGCTCTTGCAGGGTCTCGGCGAGACGAACGAGGTCGGAAGTGCGTCCCGCGTTCTTCGGGGCCCTACGCCCCCGAACCAGGGCGAGCAAGCTCCCTCCCCAGCTTGCGTGCTGACACTCTCTGCCTGCTCGACAGGTCGTCGCGACGGGCCCGATGCCGCGCACCCGCCTGAGCAGCCCAGCCGACCCGACGCCGCCGCCCGGCTCGAGCACGAGGCCAAGGCACACGACGCAGCGAGCGCAAACGCAGGCGCCGTGGGCGCATCAGCAGCCGATGATGAGGAGTTTGAGTTTGACCTCGATCTGAACCCGGACTTGTAATGCCAGGAGCGCTTGTGAGCTGTGCGGATTGTGTCGTGCTGATGAGGAGGAGAGGGAGGGTGGCAATCCGCGCTTCCGCTTGGATGGGTGGCTGAGGAGGCTGTTACAGACTTTCTTGGCAGAGGGGAATGCTCAGAACCTGGCCGGACCGAGGAGAGGGCGGGCGGTGCCATCTCGCGTCGGGGACTTTGAGGAATCCGCGCGATTCCGACTTGGGCTCGCCACCGCTCCCCTCTCGCGCGAGCTTCGATCCAGCAGCCATGGTGAGCACAGTTGTGCCCAGTCCGCCCATGCAGCACCCGCTTGCTGGCCTTCCCCCGGCCACGCTCTCCCGCTGACCCTCCCTTCCCTCCTCGCTCTTCTCCCGCTCGCTCGCCCCCGCGCGCCGCACGCCAGTCCGCCCCGCGAGTGATCGCCCAGGTCGTCTTCCTCGGCTCGCAGATCCTCGGCAAGGCTTTCGTGCAAGCCTACCGGCAAGCCGCGCGGAGTGCGTCCCCCCTCTCCCTCTCCCTCCGCTCGAGTCCCGCTGACTTCTCGCTCGCTCGCTCGCTCGCTCCTGCGGCGGGACAGACGCGCGTGCGGCTGGCGACGGCGCAGCGGCGGGCGGGGCGGTCGGCGGCAAGGGCGGGGTCGACGCGCTGAGCCGGAACCACGGGATGACACTCGATGAGGCGGCCAACATTCTCAATGTCAAGCGCGCGGGGATCCAGGCAAAAGAGGAGAGCGAGCTGCAGAAGATGCTCAAGGTGCG
>JAPZQE010000001.1:100545-160990 GCA_028828645.1 Rhodotorula sp. PL61-2
CCCCCCCCCCCCCCCCCCCCCCCCCGCCATCGTGCTTCTCCTCTGCGTGAGCGAGCGCAACTCAACGCTCCCCTCCCCGCAGAACTTCGACCACCTCTTTGCGGCCAACGCGCCCCTCACAGCCGAGGGCAAGCCGCACTCGTCGCATTACCTTCAGAGCAAGATCGTCCGCGCTAAGGAGCGGATAGAGGCCGAGATGGCCAACGCGATGAAGGGCGCAGCGGGTGAGGGCGCTGCGGCAGAGGGCGGCGCAGCCAAGGATGCGGCACCAAAGGCATGATCAGGCGCACGGCGGCGGCGGTAGAGGGTGGATTGGTGCGCTCGGCGGGATAGACAGGGCGCCGGGCGCGGGTGTTTGTACTTGTAGCGGGGAAACTATACCCCTCCTCTCTCTTCCCCCGCCCTTTGTCCGTGCTCTCGCAGCAACCAGCAGCAGCATCTCCTTTCATCATGCGTGCGCCGCGTGAGATACAACAAGTCACGTCATTCCGATGCTGCGGTCATCAGCGGATGGGCAAATGCCCCAGCCTCCACCCCTCTCCCTCACCGAGCATCTCGCCCTCGCCCTCCCCAGCAGCCGCGACCGCAGCGTACAGCGCTACGCGCCCGCCGTGGACGCCACGCTGCGGCTTGGAGCCCGACGACCCGCTGTACAGCGCGTGGAGGGACAGCTCGCGCGCGTGCGAGGTGTGGTGCGCGAGGGCGGACGAGAGGAGGGTCGGGAAGGCGGACGACGGCTGCGCGCGCGCAGACGCAAGAGAAGTGTCAGTTGCGAACGCACGGAACGCAGAGCGGTACAAAGGACAGGAACGGAGAGAAGCGGCGACACACGTTCTTCGGCTTTGCGGTTCCGAGCGCAAGCAGAACGACGTTCCTGTACCCGCCGCGCTTTTGTCCGCCCTTGACCTCCTCCTTCTCGTGCAGCAGCGCATGCAGCGCCCTGCCCACATCCCACCACCTCTCGGCGGTCCAGCGCGCGTCCTTGTCGGCAAGAACAGGCAGCGCGACCTGCACGACCTCGGTGTCGCGGTCGATGCCCATCGCGCGGAGGACGCTTTCCGAAGTCGACGAGAGCGGGAGGAGCGCGCTCGCAGTGGCGGGGACGCCTGAGGGCGGGAGGTGCGCGAACGAGCGGAGGAGCGCGGACGCGAGCCTCGGGTTCGAGGGGAACGCCAATGGCGGGGAGGACGACGACGAGAGGTGCGGCGCGGAAGAGATGAGGAGGTGCGACGTCGTGGTCCTGTTGCGCACAGCGGGTCAGCGGGTATCGGACGGGCACGAAGGCGGGAGGGACGCACTCGTGCAGCGCGAGGAGGATGATCGACTGCGGATGCAGTGAGTTGATCTCGGAGCCGATAGACGCGAGTACATCACTGTCGACTTGTTGGCCTGCGAGTCGAGGGGAGATCAGGCTTGCTTCGAACGGGTGCAAGGGAGAGGGAAGGGAGAACGGACGCACCCTGCTCGACAAAGTAGACGGGCAGCGTCTCCTTGACGCCGTTCTCTGCACCAGCATGCTCCGCCCTACGCTCGACCTCCCTCAGCTGTCGCTTGTACTCCTTCTCGAGCTCCCTCCCGCCCTCCTTGCTCCCAAAACGGAGCTGCATCTCGATCTCCGCCTCCCAGTCCGCCTCGACCGAGTGCTCGTGGCCCGGGTGCGGGTCGACGCCCGCCTGGTAGCGGTGGAACGGCCCCGCCCAGCGCTTGCCGACGTCGGTGGTGTGCAGGTCGCGCGGCGGGAGGAACGGGAGGCGCGCCGAGACGCCCGCGGGGAGGTAGGCGGGCAGGCGCGGGTACAGGGCCGACAGGAGCCCGAGTACGAGCCCCCACAGCAGCAGCCGCACGTTGGGCGCCATTGCGATCGCCGGGTTGAACGAGGGAGGCGGGGCAAACGACGAGATGTGCAGCACCGTGCTCGGGAGGGCTGTAGGCGTCGTGGGCGCGTAGAGAAGGAGCGTAGCAGTCTGATCAGCCGCTGAACAGCCTCGCCCGTTGAAATGGGCGGGGATGGGGACGACGGCAACGTTCTCCTTCCGGAAGCCTTCCCAAGTCGAGGTCGCTTCTCCGGCACGCAGAGAGCTCTTCAGTGGAATACCATGTCTGATTCCGTTACGGTTCATGCCGCAGAACACCTCGCCGCCCGTCTAGTTCCCCTGCGTCTCACTCCTCGCCTTCTCCGCCATCTCCTTGAGCAGCTCAAACTCGCCCGACTTGCGGCACAGCGCCGCAAACGCCGAGTCGCCGTTCTCGAGCAGCGCCGCCGGCGTGTCGTACTCGAGCACGCGGCCGTGGTCGAGGACGAGCACCTTTGTGTAGTCGATGATCGTGCGCAGGCGGTCTGCAGGCGGAACAACGCGGGTCAGGGCGTGCATGGGCGAGGAAAGCGCGCAGTCGACGGGATTAGCGCGCGGATGTGGACCGGGAACGTACGGGCGATGCACAAGATCGTCGCATCAGCCATCTCGTCGCGGATCGTCTGCTGGATGCGCTCGTCCGTCGCATGGTCAAGGCTGGCGGTCGACTCGTCGAGGATGAGAATGCTCGAGCTCTTGAGCTTGAGGATCCCGCGCGCGAGGGCAAGGAGCTGGCGCTGGCCTGACAGGCGGGGCGGGAGCCTCTCGTCAGTCGCGCGCGGAGAAAAGGGGATACGGGCGCAGACGCACCGGCCGAGAAGTTCTTCCCTCCCTCGGTTACCTCCATCTCGAGGCTCTTGACGACGTACCGCTCCGTCTCCTCCTGCGCCGCCGTCTCCGCCTCGCTCTCCTCTCCTCCGCTCAACGCGGGGCTCGCAACGCGGCTCTGCCCCGGCGTCGGCTTGGGTGTGATGCCGCTCACGCCCGGCGCGGCCATCTGCACGCGGCGCAGCGCGTCCCACACGTCGCGGTCCGAGTGCTGGTTGAACGGGTCGAGGTTAAACCGCAGCGAACCCTTGAAGAGCGCGGCCTCCTGCGCGACAATCGTCAAGCGGCTGCGGAGGTCTCCGAGCGAGAGCGCGTTGATGTCGAGCCCGTCGATCGTGATGTTCCCGCTGCGCGGCTCGATGAAGCGGAAGAAGCTCAAAGCCAGCGACGATTTGCCCGACCCGGTGCGCCCGACAATGCCGATCTTCTCGCCACCCTTGACGGTGAACGAGACATCCTTGAGCACGTCGGGAAGGTCCGGCGCGTAGGCGGCCGTGAGATTCTTCACCTCGATAGTCGCACCTCGGCTGGGCCAAATCGCAGGCGGCTTCACCCCTCCCTGGTTCTCCTGCTCGAGCTCGAGGTCTGCAAGCAAGGGACACGCGTCAGCTTCTCGCGGCGCACGCGAGCTCAAAGAGCAACGCACACTCTTGCACGCGCTCAACCGAGTTGGCCTGCATCTCGAGTTGCGACCACAGCCTTGTCGTCCAGAGCGCGCGGTCGGCGAACGCCATCGCGAAGGTCATGACGAAGCCCGCAAGTGCGGGATTCATCTCGCGAGCAAAGATGACGAAGAGCGCGGCGATGAGCGAGACGGCACCCGCGGCGGTGTCGACACGGAACGAGAGCCAGCGGTTGACCGCCCCTGCAAGTGGAGCGTCAGCTTGGGAGACTGACAGCCAGGCGCATCACGCACAGAGAGTGAAGAAGGGGCGATTGTTGTCGTCGAGGAGGCCGAAGATCTGCTTCATGAAGCGGCTCGCGTCGCCATAGGCGCGGATCGTCGCGACACCCTGGAGCGACTCGCCAAACACGGAGAAGATCGGCGAGCGGGTGACGGACTCTGCGATGGCAGGCGAGATGAGCGGAGTGCGCGGGACGCGGGGAAGGGGAAGAAGCGCACCGAAGCGTTTGAGCTCGCGCGACGAGGCGAGGTAGATCTGCCCGAGGACCCAGTAGAAGATCGAAATGACGATGCCAGCGACGAGGAAGCTGGGAAGTGCGGCAGAGACAGTACCAATGATCCCGACAATCATCAGGATCTCGAGGAGGAGGTAGAGCGCGGTCGACGGAAGCTCCTGGTCGATAGTCTCCATGTCCTTCGAGAGGCGATTGAGAATGCGGCCCGTCGGCGTCGAGTCGAAGAAGCGGACTATCGGGACACAGTCAGCCTGATGAGGAGAAACGGGAGAGAAGAGACGCACTAGGCGCCTGCAGGATGCGAACGATGAGCCGGCGGTAGATGCGCTTGCTCGCCTTGATACCACACCACGAGACTGCGAGCGCCCGGAGGATTAGCAGCGAGAGAGGGAAGGTGCAGGAGAGGTGCGCACAATAGGCAACACGGCCCGTGATCAGTGTGAGATTAACGACGGCGAGCAGGCAGTACGCGACGAGCCAGAAGTCGGAGTCGGTCTTGCGGTCCTCTAGGATGCCCGTCGCACCGACCGTCTCGTTGTTCGAGCCGAGGTATGTAGGGATATGCGCGGGGACGGACTGCCAGCGATGCATCGAGTGGTGCAACGTGGCGACGGCGACGGCGCGGAAGCTCTCCTCCTTGGCGTCGAATGAGGCAGCCCAGTAACGGAGAGCGAGCGAGACGGCTGCGGAAGACTGGGTTAGCAGGTGGCATCAAAGCGTGACGAGGTACCGAACACACCGATGTCGGAGAACTGCGCGCCAACGAAGATGAGGAATGCGCCGATAACGAACTTCCATGCGCCGAGCGCCTTAACGTAAAGGAGGTAGACTTCTCCCTTGACAGACCCTTGTGCCTGCGTCTCCTCTTTGATAAGCTTGAGCGCTTCGACACGCTTCTTGCGCTCCTCCTCTTGCTGCTCTCGCATGGCCTCGTCCGTCTCGCCGTCGGCGATCGCTTCGATCGTCGACGCCGAAGCGTGCGCACCGTCTGCGGCTGTCTGCGCATGCGCATGGGCGTCCTGCTCCTTCTCGAGTGCGAGGAGGCGCGACTGTGAGAGCGTGTCGGGCGCACCCGCAGAGACGACGGCGCCCTGGTCGAGGGTAACAACGAAGCCGGCGTAGGGCAGGCAGAGGTCGACGGCGTGTGTGACGAGGACGCAGGTGCGGTGGCGCATGATCTGACCCGTGAGGCACTTTTCAACGAGGTGCTGCGCTGTGTGCGAGTCGACCGCCGAGAGCACGTCGTCGAGGAGGACGTATTTTGCCGACGAGTATATTGCGCGTGCGAGGCTGATGCGCGCCTTCTGGCCGCCTGGATACACAAACAACACGGGGTGAGCGGGACTCGGGGTGAGGGAGGCGGAACAAGCGCACCAGAGAGGACCGTCCCCTTCTCGCCAACCTCGGTCTCGTCGCCGAGCTCGAACTGCTTCAGATCAGGAAGGAGCGCGCATGCCTCGAGCGTCGCTTGGTAGCGCTTCTGGTTGAGCGGCGCGCCGAAGAGGATGTTGTCGCGGATCGTCGCACTCATGAGCCACGGGGACTGCGCCGCGTACGCGGTCGTTTCGGTCAGGACAGCGGGGTCGGCGCCTGTCGAGCGGACGACGGGCGAGGGGAGGAAGGCCGAGCCGGAGAGGCGGTTCGTCTCGCCGAGGAGGGAGAGGAGGAGAGTCGTCTTGCCCGACCCAACTGCGTGCGCAATGTCAGCAGAAAGACGATAGATCAGAGAGACGAGCGTACCAGAGCCGAGCACGATGCTAAACTTGCCCTCGGGGAAGCGGAGGTTCAAGTCGCGGATCCTGAACACAGTCGGGTCGGTGCGGGCTTTCTCCTCGTCGGCCCACGTAAACGTCCCGTCGACAAAGCCGATGGTCGGGTCCTCGACCGTCGACGGCTCGGCGAGAATCGCGTACTTGTGCGTCTCCTCCTCGTGCATGTAGGCGTCGATGCGCTTGAGCGAGACGTGCGCTTGGAGGACGTTGACGAGCACTGCAGGATGTCTATCAGCATGCCTGCGATGGGGAAGCGGACAAGGGAAGCGTACTGTCGGTGAAGCCCTCGAGCGGGCCACGAAGAACGGTGAAGAGGGCGAGGGCAGTAAAGGCGGTCTCGGCGGTGAGCGGGCGGCCGAGGACTGCGGAACTAGTGGTCAGCAATTCTTTCCTCAGTCAGTTGAGGAATGTGAACAGCAAGGAAGAGCAGCAGAGTGAAAGGCTGGAAGAAGAGTCGAGGATGGAAGCAGGAGATTACGCACGCTTCGTGTGAGTCGTAAACGTGACGATCCCGACAAGTACGGGTGTGCCGAACATCAGGTTCCCCGAGAATGTGACCGTGAGAGCGCGGCGCCACACAGCCGCAAGCTCCTTCTTGCGCGCGACCTCCATCTTCTCGATGAACTTGCGCTCCCACGCGAAGAACTTGACGATGCGCAGCTGGCCGATGACCTCGGTCGTAAGCTCGAGGCGCTGGTCTGCCGCGGCGAGGAGCTCGCCCTGGTACTTGTGATAGAGCTTCGAGAGGCGGGTCTGAATCGGCATGATAGCAATGAGGACGGCGATCTGCAGGCGGGAGAGTCAGCTCAGTTCCAGTAAACATGTGAGTAGAATTCCCGAGAAAGCCTCGAATGCACAGGTGTGTGGACAAGCGAAAAGAGGGTGGAGAAGAAGGGGGAAGGGGTAGGAGGACGCACACCAGCGACAGCGCTCCAGTCGAGTAAGCGGAAGAGCAAGACGCAGATGACGACAATGGTGAGCGGCATCTCGCTGGTGAGGAAATGCAGGTACGCGCAGACCTCCGAAACTGCGTCGCGGCGAGAAATCAACCTTCTTATCCTGCGGAAATCCAGAGAAAGCACGCACGGCGGTACGCGTCGACGCTAATGAGGTTCAGGATCTTCCCCGAGCTGGCCTTCTGCAGGTCGTCCTCGATCTGCTCGAGTTCGTCCTTGCCCTGCTCGACCTCGTCCTCGCCAGCCGTGGCAGCCTCCTCATCCTCGCTAGCGTCCGGGACGGCTTTGGTCGTCACCTTCGGTGCGGGCGACGCATCGGGCTGGACACCGGCCTCCGCATGCTGCGAAGCGGACGAGCCAGCCTGGTCCTTGCGGCGGAGGGCCTTAGTAAAGACGTCGCCGACAATGATCGAGCTGCGAGCGCCGGAGGGTAAGCGCCTCCTTGTGGGAGGGGGAATACGATTGGAACAGACGGACCGCATGCGAAGACAGATGCGCCGGCCGATAAACAGCGCCTGGCTGCTGCCGACGCTGCCGACAACGGTCGCGAGGAAGAGCACCCAGGCATAGAGGACGGCGACGTGGATCGGGGCTTCCTCGCCGCGCTGGCGCGCGCCGATGTGCGCGAGGATGCCCTTGAGCATGAGGGGCGGGATGCCGTTCATCGCGACGCGGATGAGGGACCAGACGTTCTGCGCGACCAGCGCGGGCCAGAAGTGGTACACGAGCTTCCACGTCAGGCCGAGAGCCTCGACCCCCACGCCGTCGGGGACAAAGCGGCGGCGGATGAAGCGCGGGAGACGCGCGAGGAACGTGTCGAGCGTGGTCAGGGACTGGCGGTACGAGAGCAGCGCGCGCGCCGTCTTGTCGTCGGGACGCAGGTCGGGAATGTCGTCCATCCTGATTGGGCCAATGCCATACCAGCGCGGGAAGGCCGTGCGCAGCTGGAACTGCTCCATGTAGGAGAAGGTTGCGAGGCTGGCGAGGGAGGCATGCAGCTCTGGCGTGGGCGGGAGGGGCTCGCCCTTCGCATTCGCGCCGGCGGGCGGTCCATCGCGCGAAGACCTCGACGAGAACTGTGACGGACGCGGCGCGAAGAATTCGAGCGCAACGAGGGCGGCCGAGACGCCGAAAAGCGCCGCCTCAATCTGGACTGCTTCGCGAGCCGGGCCGTACGGGAAGGACTGATAGTCGAGCACGGCCGTGCGGAGGTCGAAGAAGGCGGTGAACGCCGTGTAAATGACGAACCAGGGGATGGTGTGCTGCTCGAGGGTGGTGTAGATCGAGGGAAGGTTCCGGTGCGGAATGTCCGGGTGACGGAGAGCGAAGAGACGGTGGCTGTACGCAAGCGCCAGCTTGATAACAGCGAGAAATAAGACCCAAGCCTGTGGAAAGAGCTGGTCAGTGAGCGAGGGCGGAGAAAGCGAAACGGGCAAGCGCACCCAGGATGCCAGCTCTGCAATGATCCATGCACGGCCGTCATCGTGCGCCTTGAAAGCATGCACGAACTTGACTGTACATAGCGCAACCATTGCGGCCGTACCGACGACGACAAGGAGATCCTTCTTTGTGCCCCAAAGCGCGCGGATGACCACCTTGAGGCCGCTCCTCGTCGGCGTCACCTCCTCAAGGAGGCGGTCGTCCGCTGCGTCGGCGTGCTCGCCTAGGAGCTTGCGCTGCGTCCCCGGATTGCGCCAGTCGGGACTCTGCTTCTCCGCGACCTGCCAGAGGACGTCGGCCTCGGCTTGCGCGATGGGCGAAGGGATGCCGACTGCGGGTTCATCTTCGGTCGCGAGGCGTATGTACGACTCTTTCGAGCGGGAGAGGGAGGCAAGCGCGCGGCGAATCGCGAAGAGGGCGAGGAGCGGGACGGAGAACTGGAGGAAGGTGAGGGGGAGGAGGCCGTCAAAGACCCTGCGAACGCGCACTCTGGTCAACCTAGAACGAAAGGAGTGGAAAGGTGCTGTACGCACTTGACTCGGAAGCAGCGGTCCCAGTCGACGCCGTTCCAGATATCACCCGAGGCGGAGCGGAAACACCATGCGTCTGACTGCGCGAGCGCGGGTTGATACGCGAGCGCGAGCTGCGAGTCCATGGCGTTGGCGCAATCAAGCTGAGGCTCGCGCAAGTCCTAGTTGTCGGCCGTCGAGTCGAGCGATTGCGCGAGGAGGATCCGCGAGCAGGGCGAAGATGGCTAGAACAGCGACGGCAGCTCGTACAGGTGTGCTCGGGGTCGAGTCTGCCGTAAGCACTCGTGTCGATGTGCACGCGTCGAGTCCGCGCCTCCCGAGCGGCGGGAAAGCGTCGAGTCGAAGCGGGCGGCTTCCTCGCGGTCGACTTCCCTCCTCGGCCGGCGACAGATCCGAGACCGTCTCGCAGTTTTCCTTGTTCACTTGATCAGATTTCCTCTTCGCTCTCTCACCTCGACGCGCGCCTAACGAGCGAAGTACCGTGTCCAGTGTAGGGCGTCGACCGTCGAGAAAGGCGTCTTCAGGGAGGGTTTACTATACCAGCCGGTCTGCTTACCGGGGCGGAAGTAGGTGCTTACGACACGCGGGTAGTCATTCGCGCCAGGTGGGGCGGTGCTGAGGCAATCTCGCCGCGGTTTGGCCTTCTCATCCCGAGCTCCTCGCTCTTCTCCAGCTTGATCTCCAGCCGAGTCGTACAGAAGCACCCGCTACGATTTCGCTCCCGCGTCGCGCTCTCACCTGGGCGCTCCCGCTGCTCGTCGTTGCCCTCCTCATCCCCCACCTCTCGTTCGCCTCCGGTCCTCTCGTTCTTCTTCCGCGAGAGCGGATGAGCCGCGCCCTAGCTCGCTTGAGCGCGATCCTCCCAGCCTATCTCACGAGCCCGTCCAGCTCGCCTGCACCGCCTGGCGCCGCCCCCGCCAATTCACCGCACCTCAACTCCCTCTCTCCCCGAATGGCTTCAACCGCCGCTGCCAGCGGAGGAGACGGCGCCGAGATCAACAGCACGCCTGAGCAGTGGCGCGCTGAACTCGCTGCGCTGCCCAACCTCGACACTCTCGGCGGGACCCTCCCCACTGTCTTCCTTGCTCACGGTCGTGCGCACCCTCTTCCGGTCTATTCCCCGCCGGGACTTCCCTGACGCTCCCTGTAATCCTCAGAGCCCATGCTGATCACTCCGCCCCGCCTGGCGGCCGCGCGCGGCGGACCCCTCGGCACCATCCAAGGACCGGAGGGCCTGCTCGCGCGGTTCCTCCAGGACCTCGGTCCTACCCTGCTCGAGAAATACAAGCCACACGCGATAGTCGTTCTCTCCGCGCACTGGGAGACTCCCGGCGGAGGCGTCACGACGGACTATGGCGATGAGAACCCGCTGCTGATGGACTATTTCGGTTTCCCTGACGAGCGCGTCCGTCCGTGCATCCTACAATCACCGAGACTGACTCAGTGCACTCAGGCTGTACCAAGTCGAGTTCAAATCGCACGGCGATCGCAAGGTGGCCGAGCGGGTCGTCGAGCTCCTCCGAGGCGCCGGCATCGCATCTGCGCGGCTGACAAGCAAGATTGAGCCCCGCGGCGAGGATGGACGGGGATTCCAGGGTCCCGGACTCGGTGCGTTCCATTCCGCGTCTCACGCCAGGCACGCCCACCTGCTGACTTCTGTTACGCAGACCACGGCGTCTTCGTCCCCTTCATCCACATGTTCTCCGGCGTCGCCCCCATCCCCGTCATCCAAGTCTCGATCCCGTCCGACCTCCGGCCAGAGGCGCAGTACGCCCTCGGCGCGGCGCTCGCCCCCCTGCGCACGGAGGGCGTGCTGGTCATCGCCGGCGGGTTGACGGTGCACACGTTCCGCGACTTTAGCGCGTTCTCGCCCGAGACGGCAAAGCCGCAGTACCGTGCTTGGGAGAAGAGCATTGTCGACGCGGTGGCTGTCAAGGAGGTGCCGTCTTTCCGCCTCTCTCTCTCTCCTCTCCCGCCCATGCTCACCTTGATCTGCCCCCTTCCACAGCCCGAAGCCCGCAAGCGCGCGCTCTTCAATCTCGTGCACCACCCCGCCTTCGTCCGCTCGTTTCTCTACCCTCCCCGGAGACGAGTTACCCGCGCTGACCCTCCCGCAACGCGCAGCGCGCCGCCCACCCGCGGGAAGAGCACTTCGTCCCGCTGTACATCGCGCAGGGCGCCGGGACGGAAGGCGACAGCGAGCACACCGGGGCGAGGATGGTGTGCGGGCTTTGGGGCGCAAAGACGGTCGTCTTCGGGGTGTAGATCTGCTTGCAGTCTACTTTTTCGCTTCCTCATTCGGCCTGCGAAGCGGAGACTGGGACACAGATTACTGAACGAGAAAATGACGCTCTACCCCGCCTCCTGCCTCCTGCCGGCCCACCTACGGGTCGAGCCTGAGCGCCTCGCCCCTACCCTTGCCCATCCCGCCGTCGCTCGGCCCGGTCCACTCCCACACCTCGAAGCGGTGGTTCAGCCCGCCGTCCTCGTGCACGCTGTACAGGCTGCCTGCGCCGCCGGCGCCGGGTGCACGCTTGACGTAGTAGAGCGCCTTGATGCGAGAGTGGAGGAGGCTCATCGCGCACAGGAGGCACGGCTCGTGCGAGAGGAAGACGCTCAGTCCCGTCAGGAGGTACGGCGGGTCGGCGGCCTCGGGCCCGAAGTACTTCAGCGGAGGACGAGAGCCCGACATGTCGAGGTAGGCAACCGCGTCGATCGCATTGGCTGCGGCGTGCGAGAGGACGTTGCCGGTCGAGAGGCGCGTGTCATGCGCCGTGACGAGCTTGATCGGCGGGTTCAGCGACGTGTGGAAGCTCGGGTCCCAAGAATCGGTCACGCGGCAGGCGATCGCGTGCTGAGAACGCACGTAGCGTCAGTTTCGCCGTCATTTTCCGCACAAGAGGCAGAGAAGGCAACGCACCTCGCCGCGACGGCCAGCATCCTCGGCGCGCTCCCAGACCTTCCTCGCCTGGCGGTCGATCCACTCGAGCTTGGCGCGCTCCCAGCCCTTCTTGCGCATCGTCGCCTTTGCCCCCTCGCGGACATGCACAATCTGGACAGGCCACACCGCGCCCCATTCCTCGGCCTGCTTGTCCGTCCTAGCCGCTGCAGAGGGGACGTCGACGACGTAGATCGTCGGCGGCGGGCCGGGCGCGAGCGCCGCGCCGATCGGGGACCCCGCGAGCAGCTCGGCAAGGTTGGGCGGCGCGCTCGCGACGGGGAAGAGCAGGACAGACTGAAGCTGGTCCGGGTCGGCGCGGTGCGGGTACTCCCCAGTCGTCTCGTCGGGATCGGGGCGCGGCGCGAGCGGCCGCACGCGCTTGAGGTGCCCGAGCTCGTTGAACTTGCGGCTCGAGTGCTTGCGTACGAACTGAAAGACGGGAGCCGACAAGCGCGCAGGAATATCAATCGCGTAGCACGACACTGCGTGAGTCAAGGTCAAGAGAAGCGCGAAGGAAAAGAGGGGAAGCGGGCGTACTAAGGGTGAGTTCGGCGTCTTCCGGGTCAATCAATTCCGTGACCTTCTTCCAGTTGAAGTCGGCTGCATGTGGGCTGACGACCTCGTTGTCGCGGGCGGCAAGCTCCTTGCACGAGAGGCTTCGGAACTGCGCGAGGCGCTCCTCCTCGGGGTCGGGCTGACTGGCAGCCAGTTCGCCGAGCCCGCCCCACCCGTCGTCGATCGCGTCTCCCTCGAGGAGGCCATTCTCCTGCGCGGCGGCATCGTTGTCGCTCGAGAAGCGGACGTTGTGCCCGTAGAAGATGGTGAGTTCCTCGCCTTGCTTGACCGACTTGGCCGTGCGGTACGAAATGGTGTACTGGGAATAGTCGAGCGAGTAGGTAACGTTCGGCGAACTCGAGTGGTTGAACAGCGAGCCTGTGAGAGAACTAAGAGTGAGGCCGAGAGCGAGAACGATAGAAACGGGACGCACCAATGCCCAGCGCGACCGCCATGCTCCCGTCCCGGCCCCACGTAAAGACATAACCGCGTAACTGGCTCGCCTCGACACCCTTGAGCGTGCCGTCGTCCGGATCTCCGGGCTGCCGGCCCTTGTACTCGTTCTCGGGGAGAACGAGGACAGGGCTGATCTCGATCACCTTGCCGGCGGGGATGTAGGTAGTTGCGTACACGCCGCGGCCGAGAGCGGGGTCGCGCGTTGCAATCTCGATGGGCGCGCGGGTGAGGTGCGGGGTCGTCGGCGGGTACGGGAGGGCGCCGGAACCGTCGTCGCCTGATGGAGGGGGCGGGTAAGAGTAGGCGAGGTTGCCGCGTGTGCGCTCGTGCGCGCTGGCTTTCTCGGTGGTCGCCTCGCCGCTCAGGCTATCGTCGACAGGCGAGATGGCCGCAGCCTCCGGGAGCTGATGCTCGACCGGGCGCTCCTTCAGGGAAAGGGATGCGAGGGACGGAAGCTGGGCATGGGCATTTGCTGCGGGAGGGTGCGGGGGCTCGGCGAGGACAGTCGGGTGCTCGACAGGCTCGTCTCCAGCTGCGGTGCTGCTGCTGCCGCTAGCGTCGAGGTGAAGGCTGGTGATGATAGCCGCGCTGTTGCGGCTGAGGTCGGTTTTGCGGGTTTCATCCTGTGTAACCAGATTGAGTTTGAGTACTAGTTGGATGCAAGTCTCGCCAGGTCTCTCCAGGGCGTGTTCGCTGGTGTCGAGGGTGCGGGAGAAAAGCGAGGGAAGGGTGCGCACGAGCAAGCGATCATGGCTGGAGGGGCTCTGGTGCATCAAACGCGGGAGCAGGGAAGGGCCGCAGAGGGCAGGCAGGCAGGCTAGACAGCGTGGGCTGTCGCGAGCTCGGGGAGATGGACGCGGGTCAACCTGCGGACCACCGCCGCTTCCCCTGCTCCATCTCGCCTGTTTTGCTTGTAGGACCCGTGCATGCCGGACACACTGCGGCTACGACTTCCCCACAGATGACCGTTCCGTCCGAAGCGCGTCTTGAGCTGTTGCGGGCTCTCCTCATCACCCGTCACTCGCTCTCGTTTCTTGTTGCTCTGGCTCGTCCGGCCATCCCTGCGGGCCAGCCCAGCGTCTGTTACCGCTCGCGACTTTCTCCCGGCTTCCCGCCTCGTGAACGCTCGTCAGCGCAGATGAACGATCAAAGGCGGCCACACCGGACCGACACTCTTCCTCGTCGTCCCCACACGATGAACACCATTTGCGCAAGCGGAGCCCTCCGCGCCTTCTCTTGTTCGCTCCAACAGCTCACTCGACCTGACGCGCACAATGCTGACATTCCCGCTGCTGCTCGCCGGTCTCACTGGCGTGTGCGGAGCCGCTCTCGCTTCGCGCAAGGGTGCCTCTGCCGATGCTCGCCAGCACTGCGAGTCCTTCACGCTACCTTCCTCGTTCCCGGAGGCCATCAGCGCAACGCTCGACTTTGCACGTTACTACCCTGCCGGCGCGCTCTTCAACGAGACGGACCCAAACACATCGCTCGCAACCGACAAGTGGATATACTCACTCTTCCGCTCAGCGCTCGCATCGCTCACCGTCGCACTCGCAGGCTCGAGGCGTTTTGCCGCGTGAGGGTGAACATAACTACCTCGCCATCTTCGCAGTCAATCTCGGAGGTCTGGCTGCCCAACCAGGACGCCTGGCGCTACAAGTTCCTCGGAGTCGGCAACGGCGCGTCGGGCGGCGGCTGTGCATTCTTTCCCGCTTTCTCCTTCCGCTTGCTTGTCCTGACGAAACGCCTGCTCAGTCGCTTGGTCCGACATGGGCTTCAGCGCGATCAATCACGGCCTCGCAAGTCACGCAACGAATGGTGGCCATTCCGCGCCAGGTTCGAACGCCTCTTGGGCGCTCAATAACCCCGAAGCGCTGATCGACTGGAACGAGCGCTCAATGGTGAGCTATTATGTCTCTGTCCTTGCTCGTGGGCGCTCGTCTGCCTGCTCGCCATCTCGCATTCCTCGTCACTCCGTCGACTGATCATACTTCCTTCGCAGCACCAGGGAACAATCCTAGCCAAGGAGATCATAGCCTCGTTCTACAATACAACCGAATTCCTCTCGATCTACGGCTCATGCTCGGCCGGCGGAAGGCAGGGTTGGATTGAGGCTGAGCGTTATCCAGACGACTACGACGCGTACGTCTTCCTGTCTTCCGTCTCATCCCGCTCCTCGCTCATTCCGCCTTGGTCGCCCCACTCACGCAGCATCATTACCGGTTCTCCGGCAATTGACGACGTCCGACAGTCCGCCTCCGCCCTCTGGGTGAACCAGAAGGTGCTGCCCGTAAACGGATCGACGTGGTTCAGCAATGCAACTTGGGGACTTGTACACGACGCGGTGCTCGCACAATGTGACGAGCTGGACGGGTGCGCCCACTAATTATCATACCTGGTCCCTCTGACAGAAGAGGAGCACTCGCAGCGTGAAGGACGGCATCATCTCTGACCCCTCGCGCTGCCACTTCCGCCCTGCATCGCTCGCGTGCCGCCCTGGGCAGACCGCTCTTAACAGCACAGAGCCCACTTGTTTGACGCTCGAACAGCTCGAGACACTGCGCTATGTGTATGAGCCATGGGTCGACGCGAACGACACTTACGTCTATGCTGGCTTTCCCGTCGGCGCGTGCGTTGCGCGCCTTTCTTCCTGCTTTCGGGCATCTCTTTCGCGGCGGTACTGAAGTCTTGCCTGGACGCACCATCAGCGAGCTCGGTTTCATCACGGGCAATCTCCTTCCTGATGGCGGCGAGTGCGTCCCCTCTCCCTTGTCTCTTCCACTCTTTCATTCATTGACTCCATCCCCCGTCCCGCTGTCTTGTAACCCGCAGGAACGGCCAGGACGGGCAGTTCTACCGTTACATTGTGCATAACGACACGAACTGGAAAGTGGACCAGATCTCGTACGAGTCCGTGCAGCTCGGGTTGGAGACGGTCGCCGCAGGCGATAGCGTGCGGTGCATGTCCTTTTTGCTACTAAATAAAGATGGACAATTGGAATGCTTGCGCGCAGGCTACCAACCCGGATATCTCAGCCTTTGTCGCGAAAGGAGGCAAGATGATCCATTGTGCGAGACAGGTTCCTTCTGCTCTCTCAGTCTCCCTTTCAAACTGACGATCGAGCTTGCATTGCATCTGCCAGACGTCGGATGGAACGACCAGTACCTTTCGGCGTACGAGTCGATCCGGTGGTACCAAACCGTCGACACCTTCATGAGCGCCTCAACAAACTACACCACAAACGACTACTACCGGCTCTTCGTCGTCCCAGGTATGAAGCACTGTTCTGGCGGTGCGGGCGCCAATGTATTTGGACAGCCCAACTCGTACCAGGCGTACCCGCCCGTCAGCGAGGAGCCGGCGCACAATGCAATCTGGGCTCTGATTGACTGGTGCAGCATCCTTGTCACTGCGTGCAAGCTCGCAGACTCTGACTCCTCCGCGCGCAGGTACGAGAACGGTAGTGCTCCGGACCGCTTCATCGGCACAAGCTACCGCAACAACAACGTCTCGCTCGGTATCGGGTATCAGCGCCCGATCTGCCAGTGGCCGCAGGCACCGCGGTACAAGGGACATGGCGACTGGAGGAATCCAAAGAGCTGGGAGTGCGCGCTCTGAAGGGGACGGAGGGATGCGGGTCGAGCGAGTGTGCGAGGAGGTCCTGGCATGTAGTAACCATCACCTCAGAAGCTGTCAGTACGCTTCGCGCTGCATGACGAACGACGATTGCAGCCGGTGCTGGCCCACTGTGCGTCGAGGGCAAGCGAGGAGGAAGGAAAGCAGCCTGAAGTTGAACGCCGTCGGAGCGGTAGTCGACAACGCAACACCGCTGGCAATTTGCCCGTCCTTCCTGCCTCGAGCTTATTCGGACCCGTAGGATGTACGAAAGGTCGCGGGGCAGACTGGCCTTGAAGGGGCACCGCCCTCATGAGGGAGAGCGCGAGCCAGAATTTTAAGGGCACGTTCTCCCCAATAGCCCACTCTTTAGCGGGTAGATCTCCCTAGTCTGTACAGCTAGAAGCACGGAAGAAAGAGTACAACACACGCCTCACAGCCCGTTCCTCCGTCCCACCTGCCTTCTCGCCTCCCTCTCTCCCTCGTCCGCCGGTCCGCACCCGGCATCCCGCACAGCTCACGCGCTACTCCACCGCCCTCCCCTCGATCACGTCGTCCAGCGCGAGGCCCTGCGCGCGGAGATCGGTCGTGCTCCCGCCCGCATCGGTCGTCGCCTCGCTGCCGCGCCGGCTCGCAGCCTTGCTCCCCCCGCCGACGGAGGACGCCGCGTCCGTCATCGAGGCGGTTTCGGCGTCAAAGTCGGCCAAGGAGGAAGCCGGGTCGGCGGAGGCGACGCCACGTAGGCCGTGGACGCCTGAGTGCGGGCCCTTGGTCAGTCGCCAAGAGAGCAAGAAAAGAAAGGTGTGGGAAGGCGCACCGAGACCAGGTACTTCCATTCCCTTGAGGTTCTGGTACCCAACTAGGAAACGCAGAACGTCGCTCAAGCTCAGCACGCCAACGAGGCTGCCCTTCTTCCTCGGTGGCTGACCATTCCGCGCGGGGACGTCCTCCGGCTCAACGATGACGAAGCGATGGCACCTGCGCTCGCGGACGAAGGCCAGAATCGTAGCGAGCGTGTCGTTCGGCGTGCAGGTCATCACGCCCGTGAAATCAGGCGAGCGCATGTTGATCGCGTCGGCGATTGAGAGGTGCAGGACTTGGTACGCATTCTGCCGCACAAGGTCCTGCGCATCAAAGGCGAGGGTAAACATGCCGTTCAGCCGCTGCCGACAAGGGCTTGAAAAGGAACAGCATTGTGAGCGCGACGCACCACAATATCGACCGTCTCGTACAAGTTGAGTACAACCCCATCTTCGTCCACGATCGGCACGGCGCTGATCCCGCGTTCCGAAAAGATATGCACGACGTCAAACACGCTCGTCTGCATCGTCGCCGTTGAGAGCGGGAAGAACCGGTCCGAAACGCCCATCGCCGCCGCGGCTTCGGCCTCTTCGCTCGCAGTAGATGCAGGTGCGGGCGGATTCGCTCCATGGGACGGGGTACCGTCCGCAGTGGGCGTGTCGTGCCCTGAATCGGGGTCGTCGGCGCTGCTGCTGCTCGACGGCTGCGGCGTTTCCCCCGCAGGCGTCTCTACTGCAACCGGCGCGTTCGCCGAAGCCGATGGGCCCGCCTCGGCTGACTCGCCAAGGACCGGGTACGTAGGCGACGCGCCTGACGGCCCGCCGGCAGGCGTTGTTGCCTGCGCCGATGCTGGCTCCGAGACGGGCGGCTGGTACCAGGATGCGTAGGAGCCGATGCCCATCGAGCCGATGGACATGTCGAGGCGGGCGCAATCGTGTGCACACTGTGAGTGCAGGACCGAGGTTGATCAGCGAGAGCTCGCCGGAAGGCCAAGAAGAGTGGAAGACGCCGGTGGGATACGCGTACGTTGATGGCGATGAACTTGAGCACGCGGTACTGTGTCAGCACGCTGATGATGGTCTCCTGGCCGGTCTGATCGTCGCGGTCGACCAGCGGAAGGCGGCGCGCATGGGTGCGGACGAGCGCAGCGCATGCGTCCGAAAGGGGCTGGTCCGGGTGGACGGAAATGGTGGGCGGCGGCGGGACGTCGATCGCCTGCTCGATTTCTGCGTGCGCAGAGGAGCGTTACTGAGTACCAAGAGGAGGGAGGCGGGGGACATGGGTACGCACTGCGTAGGCTCTCGAGCTGAAACGCCTCGACCTCCTTGACGACGTTCTCGAACTCGTGGGCAGTGAGATAGTAGTACTGGATGAGGTGGACGACGTCGGCCAGGGTAAACATGCCGGCGAAGCGGTGCGTTGTCGAGTCGTACAGCGGTGCCGAGACGACGCCTGTGTGCGCAAGAACTCAGCGCGAGGTTCCACATCGACGAGGGGAAGGGACGCACCATTGGTGACGAGGGCCTGGAGGGATTTTGTGATGCCGAGCTTGGTGTCAAAGACGATGAGGCGGAAGCTCTCTGGGAGGATATCGTAGCAGCTCTTGCTCGCGAGGAAGGCGCGGATGCCCTCAAGGGCGCGGCGCATGCTCTCCGGTGCGTTGGTGCCTGCGGTGGTCCTCGTACGGGGGAGAGGCGGGCGACGCTGCTTGCGGAGCGGGACCTGGACTTGGACCTGGGCCGGGGAGGAGGAGGGCGCAGAGGTCGAGAGAGGCGAGGAGAAGGGGAAGGGGAGCGGGGCCGAAGACGAGGAGGCGAGGGTGGCGTGGGCGGTACTTTGCTGCATCAAGCAGGGAGTCTCACTCGGCCTGTCCCACTGGCGCTCGAAGCCCTGCGCAGCTCGACGCAGATGAGCGAAGCGAGGTGGGGGGCGCTGATGACGGCGAGAGACGGCGGCAGCGCAGGGAGCGCGGATGGGGGTGGCCGGGCTTCGTCTGTTTGTTCTCCGGGAGTGAGCAAGCTGTTACGCAACTCTGGCGCAAGAGGTGAGCGGTTGAGACGAGCCAACCCCGAGCCTCCCCCTCTCACGACCATCCGCCTTGAACCCGGCATCTCCGCTTCGACGCCGGGGATGGACGTCCCTACAGTACCAGCTCACGAAACGACTTGACAGCATCGGTCGAAGCAGCCGAAGCGAACCGGCCAACGCTTACTCCTCTCTTCCCTCCATACCTCACTCAAGTCTCGCGCATCTCGCCAACGCGTTCTATTCCCCACCCGGCTACGATCCGTCATCCTCACCCTGGCCCTTCCCAAGGGCGCCACCACCGCCAGCAGCGACGTTCCCCGCGACTGCGCTCCACAAGCCTTCGCGGATCTTGGCGCCATACCCGCCGCCGCCCGCTCCTCCTGCAGCGGGCTTGACGACGCGAAGCTTCAATGGCGGAGCGGCGAGCGATGATGCAGGGGTAGACTGGGACGGCGGGAGGAGGCGCTTCTCAGCGCGTCCTGTGGCGGCGAGCGTGGCGGAAGAGGGAGGGGAGGAGGAGGAACGGCCGTTCGGCGCTGCGGCCCCGTGCCCTCCGTCCTCGTCCGACGCAGCCGCCGATCCGTCTTCCACGTCGCCGTTCCTTGCCGCATCGCGCACGGTGGGCGTCGGCGATCCCGCGCGCTCGTCCCCGCCCGCGGACTCGTCCCGATCGCGTGCAGACCGCCCGCTGCTCCTACTGCTGCTCCTCGACGCGCTCCCCCTCGCCCCGGGCGCGCAGATTGTCGAAGCGTCCGACGCCGAGCGCGCGGCCCTCGTCTTCGTCTTTAGCGTCTGAGCCGCTTCTCCCGCCCCGGGCGCCTCCTCGGGCTCGGGGAGGAACGGCGCGCCGGGGAGGAACGGCGCGCTGGGGAGGAGCGTCGCGGTGCGGTAGTCCGCGTGAGAAGGATCGTACGAGAGCGAGAGGATGAGCGTCTTGAGGTTGGGTAGCGTGTTGCGGAGGTCGATGACGGTGAGGCCCTGGGCGTACATGAGCTGTGTGCGGGCGGGGCGGAGATCGTCAGCCCGGGGTAGCGTCTCGAGCAGGGGAGGGGCGCACCTGCTCGATGTCTTTGTTGAGGAGGAAGACGCCATAATCGAACCTATACTTGTCGACGCCGCGCCCATACAGCGGGAACGCCCTCGGGCCCTTCATCATGCTGATCTCGTCGCTGACCGTGCTCCGACTCGCATTGCACCGCAGAGGGTAGCACAGCGGCACGCCGAGGTACGCGCCTAGAAGGGCCGTCAGCTGCACGGCGTAACCCAAAGCGGAGGAGAGCGTCTCGTCGGTGTACGAGGGCGGATAGCTCGAGTTCGGAAGTGGCAGGCCCGCAATCGAGAAGAGGAGTGGAGGAGAAGGCGCGCCCGAGGAGGCGGGGGCAACAGGCTCGATTGGAAAGATGTGCGACAGGAGTGTGATGAGCTGCGTCCGGCGCGTGCGGGTCGAGGCGGTGATGTCGGCGAGGGCGCGCCTGCACGTGAGCGGACAAATCAGTACCGGTCTTGCGGAGTAAGCGACATGAAGATCCGTTACGCACGTTTTCTCGTCCAGCTCCTCCTTCTTCCGATCCAGCCGCTCCCGATCCTTACCCGCCACCTCCCTCGCCCTCTCCAGCCGCTCCCGCCTACGTGCGAGCGCATCTCGTCGAGCTCTTAGCTCCGCTTGCTCTATGTGCCTCAAAGGCCGTCAGCACACGATGAAGCAGGGAAGGGTGAAAAGGACACGCACCCTCCGCAAGTTCCCCCTCCACCGCCTCCTTGACCGTCTCGAGATCCTCCACGCGGTCCCGTGTCTCGGCACGCTCGCGCTCCTGCGTGTCCGCCAACCGCACCGCATGAAGCCTCGTCGGCATGCGTTCTTGCGCGTCGAGGATAGGAGATGAGGGCAAACGCACCAGCTCCGCCCATCCCTGCGTCCCGCCTAGCGCCCGCTCGACACTTTCTCGCACGCACTCCGCTTCGGCCCTCAAACCCTCCACCTCCCCCTCACCGACCCACAGCGCATGCACCTTGTCCCACTCTGCGCACCGAACCATCCTCGTCTCGCGCCTGCTCCGCTCGAGGACCGCCTCGCGGCGCGCGCGCGCCTCGTCCGCCGCAAGTCTCCTTGCGCGCAGTGTGCCTGCGCGGGGGCGGAGTCCGCGGGCGAAGGCGGAGGCGAAGGCGGAGGCGCCGAGGCCGGGGTCGGACCGGTTCCCTTCTTCCTCTTCGTTGGAGGAGGATCCGGCGGACGAGAGCGACGCCTCGTCCTCGCTCATGCTCATCGCCTTTACGCCGCCTGCGCGCTGGCTCCGCCTCGCGCGGGAAGGGCGCGCCAGGTGCCGAAGTAGCGAGGGCGGGGCGGTGAAGTACTCGAGCTCGCCTGCGCTTTCTGAGGCCGAGGGGGAGAAGCCGGGCGGAGAGGAGGAGAGCGCAAAGATTAAGGTGTTGGGCGGGAGGGCAGGGAAGGCCATCGGCTGCGATTTCGCTTGTCTCGTAAGGATGGGCAATAAGGGAGGAAGGAAGGGAGGGCACGCACATCCCGCCCCAGGCTGGTCAGGCCTCCGAGATCGACGTCCCACTCCGCGAGGACGCGCCACTCTCCCTCATCACCGTCCTTCTCCCTCTCTTTCCCCTTTGCACTCGGCAGCACCTCGCTCGGCCGAGCATAGACTTTCGCGCGGAGGCGGCTAGCGCGCAGGCCGGGCCAGGAGGCCGTGGAGAAGTCGTCGGGGAGAGCGGGAGTGGTGGCAGAGGAGGAGAGGAAGTAGGAGGTGGGGTCGACAGGGAAGAACGCGTGCGTCGAGGCGAGGGAGGGGGAAGAGATGAAGAACGGGTCGGGCGTCGATGGGGCGGCGGATGGGGGAATGACGCTGGAGACAGACGAAGACGTCGCAAGCAGCGATGATGACGTCGTCCGTCGCCGCAGGCCCTTGCGCGAGGACGGCCCCCCGTGGGTAGACCCCGCGCTTCCGCTCCTCGTCATGCGTGTGCTCGCGACCGACCCGCTCCTCTTCCTCCCCACCGACTCGAGGTGATCCGCCCGTGGACCCTCGCGTAGCGGTACCAGCTCCAGCGAGACGAAGCTGTCCACTAGCCTGCGGCACAGAGCCTCCTCCCTGCGGTGCTGCTCCCGCAGCGCGAACTGCGCCGCGCTCGGTGGCGGCGGCCGCTCAGCGTTCTGCCTTGCCGGGCCTGGCACCGTGGGAGGGACGCGCGGCGCCTGCCTAATGGTGCTGGATGACCCGGCGGAGGCGATCGACGCGCGAGAGGTGGAGCGCGTGCGAAGCGGGAGGGACGCGAGCGCGGAAGCAGGCGCCTCCGCGTCGGGCGGAGAGGCCGGCTCCTCATCAATGCGCGGGGAGGGATTGGCGAGGAGAGTTCCGGTGCTAGAGGACCGCCGCGGGCGCGTTCGTACTGGTGTCCGCTTGTCGGCATCGCGGCTCGGGCCGGCAAGGACGAGCTCCTCCCCCTCTGGGCGGGGAAAGTCGGGGACGCTGCTCCAGCTGGCTGTGCTGCCGGCTCGTCGCCGCCCTGCCGGAGCCCTGAGGAGGTCGTGCAGGCCAGTGTTCGCATCTTGTGCCGCATCGTCGAAGTGGACCTGGGCAGGGCCCGAAGTGGGGAGGAGGTCGAGGGCGGGGGGCAGGGTCTGGCCGAAGAGTGCAGCCGAGAGCTCATCTCGTCGGGGGTCGAGGGAGAGGTTGCGAACGAGCACTGCGCTCAGATGGCGGATCCTGCGCTGCTGCGGCCGAGGGGAGGCGGGCGACGACGAGGCGATCCGGGCGGGGCGAACGAGGAAGCGTCAGCGCGTGCGTCTTGGGTGCAGATCACGCGGTCCTGTTGCGGTCCAGCATGGTGTCGAGCGAGTCGAGCGCAGCGCTGGACGCACCTGGTCGTGGATGTGGGCGTCCCCCTCGTCAGCGGGGAGATGAAGGTCCCACGCAGACTGGGCGCTGTCGGACCGGCGCAGCACCATCCGCCCGTCCTGCCAGGCTAGCTGCACACCAGACAAGCGAGACTCGAGCCCAGCCTGGGCGAGTCGACGCGGAGGGAGAGGGCGACCCGGCCGACGCCCCGGCTCTCGTCCGTCCAGCGTCGGCCAACACGGCAGGATGAGCGTGCAGAACCAGACACAGGCTGCCCTCGAAGGATCTCTCAAGGTGCGCTTACTCCGCCCACCCTCCAGCTCGTCCTCGCTTACCCCCGCCTCTCCCGCTCGCAGGCGACCCTACTCCAGCTCTCGCGCATACTCGCGTTCCAGGCCAGGCTACAGCAGCAGGGTGCATCGCAGTATGCTCTCGCGCCACCAAGGCATCTAATCCAGGCCCTTGAAGGCGAGGCCGCCAACTTCGCCTCGATCTGCGACGCACTCGAGCAGCGCGTGGTGCGCCGCCGTCTCCCTCTTTTCTTGGTTGAGAGTCCGGGCTAACGGTACGGGAACGCGCAGCTCCGCGCCATCGCCGTCCTCGAGCGCGACGCCCGGAAAGCAGCCGGCATCTCGCCCCTCCCTTCCGCACCCTCCCCTCTTCCCACCGTCGAGCCCGCACCCCCTACTTCGGACGACTCGGCCCTCCCCTTTGCGCTGCCGCTGTCTACGTCGACCTCCACGCAAGGGCAGAGCGTGGCCCCGCCCGTGCCGATGCAGCTCGACCTTACGCTCTCCCCTTCGCCGCCGCCCGCCGCCCTCCCATTCCAGCTGCCCGTTTCGTCCCTCTCCGCCTCCTCCTCTGCAGCGCCAGCCTCACAAGGAGAGACTGTCATGCTTGATCTCACAGCGGACGACCCTGCCCCTCCTTTACTCTCCCTGGGCAATGGCGCTGCCGCCGTCGCGGATGCAAGCGCCTCAAACGACGACATCAACGCGCTCCTTGCCTCGCTCAACATGCCGCCGTTCGAGGCGCTCTCCTCTTCCTCGGCCCCTCCCCCGCCCGCATCCGCCCCGCCCGCCGCCCTCCCAGCGCCAGAAGCGTTCCCCGACCTGTCCCTCGACGCGCTCAACGTGCTCATGGCCGGAACGGGGGCGTCGGCGCCTCTGCCTGCCTCTGCCCCGCCGGTACAGGCCTCTGCGCCGGGCATGGATGCACTCGGGCTGTCGTTTGGCCCAACCGCCTCGGCAGCTCCAGGGCCCGGAGCAGCGGGCGTGACGACAGACTTGTCCTCGTTTGACTTTTCCTCCCTCGGCATCCCACCTCCCTCTGCGAGCGCGGGAGACGCGGCCGCGCTCGGCGAGCTCGACATGGGGAGTTTCGGTGCCGCCTTCGGAGGAGGAGGAGCGGACGCAGCGGGAGGGGACGCCAGTCTGGAGGAGCTGCTCAAGAGTCTCGGCGGAGGGATGTAGACTTATGAGTGTATTGCACGGGTACGTATTGGGACGAAAATGGGGGCTGCACGGAGCGGGGTGAGGAGGGAGTAAGATGCGGGGCGTTCGTCGGAGGGATCAGGCGGCAGCAGCGACGGACTGGATAGTTGCAGCTGCCGTCGGGTTGAAGTACGAGGCATCGAACTTGGTCCGGAGGTGCCTGTGCCAATCGTAAGACTTTCCAATGTCGTCTCACTAGCGAGAGAGAGAGAGGAGACGCACTGTTCGACGGTGACCGGCTGGAGCGTCCCCTTCCCGGGCCCGCGAACAGGCTCGACGAGAATGTCGCTGTTCCCGTCCTGCGCATCCCCACTCAAACGCACGTCAATCGTCGCGGTACCGAAGAAGAGGAGCACGCCCGGACGCACCAAGAAGAACGGGATCGAGTACCGCTCGACCCCGCCCCGGTTTACCACCCTGTGGAGACTGCTCTTGTACTCGCCGCCGGTGTAGAGACTGAGCATGTCGCCCACGTTGACAATGAACGCCCCCTCGGCGGGCTCGACGGGCACCCATGCGCCAGAGCCCGTGTACAGCTCGAGGCCGGGCGCGCCGGACGTTGCTGTGCCTCGGTGAATGGTCAGCGAAGAAGTGGCCGGCGCAAGGGGGGGACGCACCGAGGACTGTGATCAGCCCAAAGTCGGTATGCGCGCCTGCGCCGGTGCCCTCTCTGCGTTCTCTGGCATGTCAGCGCCCGTGCGCGCGAGTTGGGAAGGTCGAACGCACAGCTCCGGCGGGTAGTGCAACAGCCGGAGCGCGGCGGCTGGTAGGCGGCACAGCTCGTCGAAGGCGCTCTCGGGGAGGTCGAGCGAGAGGGCGACGAGCTTCATGAGCGAAGTCGCGAGGTCGAGCATGGCGCGGTAGTACCTGCTTGACGGCTAGTCAGCCCAGCGGCGTCCGACGGCGGAGGGACGCACTCTGCAACGACAGCCTTGACGCCCGGTACCTGGGTCTCGGAAGGAAGGACGTTCGTCCCATGCCCGAAGCGGCCCCAATACTCGAATGTTTCGTCGACGCCGTCTGCGCCCAGCGTCGTCAGCTCTGTCTCCCCTGCTATCCATGCGGGCACTCGACCCACCAGGACCAATCATCCAGCCTTCCTGCATCCCGTACAAGGTCAGCAACGCACTTCAGCGACGAGGGACGAAAAAAGCGCACTTTGAGATCGGGCTCTCCCTCCTCCGCCTTCCCGCCATTCTTCTGCACGCCCTCATGCCCCGCCCCATCCCCTATAGCGCCCTTGAGCGCCTGCCCCTCGAGCACATCGTACCCCCTGTTCGTCTCCGTGTTGCGCGCGTAGCGCAGCTTCTCCTCGAGCGGGAGGGCAAAGACCTCCTGCGTGATGGCGAACGCGCGTGCGACGAGCGAGGCGGGGACACCGTGATCGACCTGTACACGCGTGTAATGGGTTGGCGGGGAGGAGCGAGAGTGAGGGGGAGACACACGATCTGGAAGAACCCGGAGTGGCGTGCGGCTGTGCCCAGCTTGTCCGCGAGTGCGCGCCGCGCAGCGGGGTCGTGCAAATCGGCGAGAGAGAGGAGAGGGACTTCGATGGTCATGCTGTAACTAGTGGTGAAGCGATAGAAAGGAGAGAAGCGGGAAGCGGAGGAGAGATAGCGACTCGGCCGACGGGCGGAGGCGGGGAGAGCGGAGGAGCGGGAATATCTTGGCGGAGCCAACAGAAGTAAAGTGACAGTATTTGTCGTTAGGGGTCGGAGCGGATGCGAGAAGAGGGAACATGATTAGCTAGGCTATTGAGCAGAGGCGGACCTTCGCAAGTTGCGCGGCTTCAGCACTACAAGCAACGGACAAAACACATGTTTATGCACGGGACGGAAGAGCATAGCACAGGCCATACCTGCCGCGGAGATCACAAACAACAGCATATGGGATCACGGGAAGGAAGAGAAGCGAGAGGAGCGTGCGGAAAGAATCAGGACCCACCACCGCCGCATCCCCCTCCTCCTCCTCCTCCTCCTCCTCCTCCGTCACCGCCGCCGCCGCCGCCGCCGCCGCTCCCACCCCCGCAAGCCGAGCCGCCACACCCGCCTGTCCCGCCGCATGCTGCGTGCCCCCCAACTCCGGCCGATGCGCAAGCCGCGCTACTGGGAGGCGCGTGATTGGTTAGTTTTCACCGAGGGAAAGACGAGTGCGGAGAGAGAAGGCGCACCCCGAACCGCCAGCACCGCACGCGATACCGCCGTGTGGGCTCGCCTGGTTCCCGTCGGTCGTGGCGCAGCCACCCGCTGCGACAGGGTAGCCCATCGGCCTGCCGGTGCGAGCATGAGCGGGGCATCCTGCGCGACTGGAGGGGCTTCATAGAAACGCACCCGTAATAGACGGGGTGGAGCGGCATCGGCGCGAGGAAGGCGTACGCGTGCGCGTCTGCGCGGTAGCGGTCATCTTCACGGCGCTGGTACGGCGGCAACTCGCCGCTCTTCTCAGCCTTGCGACGCGCCTTCTCGTCGCGCCTCTTGCGCGCCGCCATCTCAGCCTGCCGCGCCTTGCGCTGCCGCTGGGCCCCGGGGTGATAAGGCAGGACGAGTGCGTTGTGCTCGGAAGGGTGCGTCGCGTCGTTGTCCTCGGCGGAGGGGGCAACGTTTGCCAGTGCGCCGACAGGATAGGAGTCGCGACCTGGTGAAGAGAGGCCGAGTTTCTTGACGAGGCGGGACATAGGCGGTTGCGAGGGGAGCGGGCATCCGCAGGTCGAGTAGGGGACACCGAAGCGGCTCTGCGGGGCGGAAAAAGACAGCGTAAGCGATTTCCATGTGGGGGTGGAAGAGAAGGCGCACCCTCCAGGCGCGGGCAGTCACGTCGAACCCGTTCGCGAGCGCGTTCTCCTCCACCTTATCGTCGTGGTCGATGAAGCGACCGGTCGTGAGGACCGTGTCCTGCTTGTACGAGCCCTTGAGCTGATGTGTATGCCAGGCGAGGTCCTATTCACCTGAGCCCGTCAGCACCGCTCGAGAAAGGAGGAGCAAGAGACGACGCACAATGTCGAGCGTCGGGACGAAGAAAGACGCCGGCGAGCTGGCCATGAGGTCCATGAACGCGTGGTACCGCGCGATGGACCGCTTGACGAGCGTGTCGTCCTCGTCAAAGCGCCCCGACTGCGTCCAGCCGAGAGCGTGCATCTTGTCGATGAAGCTGCCCTGGCGAAGGACCTGAGAGCGGGGATCGTCAACGCCTTGACACCAGGGCCGTCGATCGAAGCCGAGGGGACGAGACGCACCGCCATCGCAAGGTCGAGGGAGAACGGCTCACCCCTGGTGTAGCATCTCCCGATCAGGGCTGCGCCGCGCTCGCGCCCCTTCAGCGCAGTCTTGAGTGTCGAGTGCATGAGGGAATGGCTCCATTTGAGTCGTTTAGCGAGGCCGCCAGCTGTCCCAGCGTGCTGCACTGTCGCGAGCTTGAGGAGGCGTTCGCGCACCCAAACGGCGCGGGCAGAGTCTTTTGCCTTCTCCGGGGCCGAGATCGAGGATGTGACGGAACCGCTGCGAGGGTGGCCGGGAATCAGTGAAGACCGCGCGTCTGGACGAGGGCACGCACGCGACGAAGTAGCGGGGGTCGACACTCGACTTGGCGACGTCGCGGACGAATTTTACCACGCCGAGCGTCTCGTGGGTGAGAGCAATGCCCTTTGGACCTTTCGCATGAAAGCCCTGCTGCGCGTAGCCCGTGCCATCGGGCGTGACCCAAGCTGGGGGTGGAGGGCGGCTTCGGTTCAGCGCGGGTAAAAAGGCCAGTGAGCATGCACTCACGGACGACAACCTTGCCGAACTCCTCAAAGCCGGTGAGCTTGCGCTCCTGTGTCATTGCGAAGCTGGTCAGCGGGTCGAACGGGAAGTCGAACTGCCGGGCCCAGAGCCGAGCTTGAGCTGTCGAGAGCGCGCGTTGAAGGAGAGATTGCGGGTCGATCGATTGGGCCTGAGGGAAGTCAGAGCAATCGGTGAGGGAAGGAGGTTGAGAAAAGCGCAGGCTTTACTACGCACAACCTTGTCGAGCGCCTTGCCGTTGAGCGCCAGCGGTGCGCGGCGGAAGAACCGCACGCGGTCCTCGTCATAGCGCCTGTGTGACAGTAGGGAGTCAATACCTCACTTAGTATTATTGAGAAGAAGAAGCCGCACAGCGGGTTAAGGAGGTACGCATGCAGAACGAGCGCGACATCAAGCGGGAGGAGCACGCGCCGAATCACGGCGGCCTTCTCATAGGCTGAAACGATGAGCTCGAAGCGGTAGACCGCGATCTGGACAAAGACGGCCCAGCGGGCCTTCGGGTCGAGGTGCGCCGCTACGCCGCCATGAGTTGTCGCGTCCGACTCGATCGTCTCGCGGAGCTTGTGAAACGCGCCGAGAAGGAGGAGGTGGCTCTTGAGCTCCTGCGGCTCGAGGAAACGGATCCCGGCGTACCGACCGACGGTGTACGCGTTCGGGAAGTCCGCGAAAGGGAGGGGAGGATCGGCGATAGGTGGAGGAGAGACCGTCTCGTCGTTGGTGGCATATGAGGGCGGGCGGCCGCTCGATGTGGAGCTCAGACGGCGAATCAACGCGGACATGGTCCTCGCGATGTAGCAAAGTGAGGGAGAGAAGAGCGAGCAGTGGTGCGGTACTCGCGGGCGGACGAGAAGCGGACATGTCCCATGAATCGTGCGAGTGCACGCTAAGGCCACGGCAAGTACGCACAGCGTACGGCCACGTACTAGCGAGCTGACGTGGTCGGACAAGCGCTATGCTGGGAGTGCGGGAGGAGGACAACGGGTGTGCTCCTGCTTCCGAGTGATGAGGATGGTGAGGAGCGAGGGGAGGTGCAAACGTTCCCCTTGCTGTCACGCCCCGGAGCGATAGATAGCTATGAGACAGTGAAGCGAAGTTAATGGCCGAAAGAGCCGTCAAGAGCCGTAAAGGCGGTATCCCATCGCACGTGAAAACGCGTTCGAGCCTGTGTCGACAATCCGCGAACAGCTGTACCTCCTCCGGTACACATGGGCTGTCTGACATACCGTGACAATCGGGTCTCAATCCTGCTTCTCGTGCTCCTTCGCCTCGTCTAGATCTAGCACCAGATCCTCCACCATCGCCAACATGCGCTTGACCAGTGCCCCTGCTGCGTCCCGCGCGACAGTGTAGCACGCCCACAAGCCGAGAAGACAGATCTGCAGACGTTGAGTCAGCAAAGCGCTCGGCAAAGGACAGAGAGGAGCGCACGAGGTTTAGGACGACCTGCGACCAGTGCACGATCTGCCCGCGCTGACGGACGTTCTTGATCGCGAGGCGAAGAACCTTGGCTGCGTCTCCGAACTGTACAAGCATTCTCGTCAGCATGGGAAATCTGCAGGAAGATGAGCATGGGAGCGGCGCACGAACGAGCCCGCAATCATCCGCAGGTCCGTGAAGATATTGAAGGGCAGGCGATTGCCAAACCGTGGAAGAAGCATGCGCAATGTGATAGCGAAGAGGATCCACTGCCGCACTATGTGCAGAAGGAAAGTCAGCAAGCCGGTTCTGCGGAAGTGGGGATGGCGGTATAGGAACCAGGAGAGAGGGGACGTACGGATGCGGGACCAGAAGATATACAGCCAGGAAATCGTCGCAAGACCCTTCATGGCGTGCAGTGCCGCCCTGACCCCGCTCACCGGCTTCACCTCGTCGTCTGTCTCCCGTCCCCATCGCTTCGCGCATATCGTCATCTCCGCGCGCTCGATAACCCGCTGCGAGATCTCGACGCTCTCGCCGTCGTCCTTGTCCACATAGCTGCTGAGAACGACCTTGCGCTCGACGGCTTCGCGCGGGGATGCCCACGTACAGTCTCTAACGAGATAGCCCAGGGTGGAGACGGCCTCGCGAACGCCGTCGCCTGTCACGAGGTGCTCGTCGAAAAAGTGGTCTTGAGGAGGTAAGGTCAGTGTGCGCCAAGTGTTGGAGGAGCGGGTGACACACATTGCAGCTCGCCCGCTGGTGATACGAGCGCATCCTTGTCGGCGAAGCGCAAAAGGGGGTCGGCGACAAATCCGCCGACGAAGGCAAGGGAGAGCAGGAGTAGAAGTGTGATCAACGGCACGGCATCTGTGCGCTATGCTTTAGTCGTGGCCTGGTTATGGAGGAAAAGAGAGACGTACAACTCGAGCCCAGCTGATCAGTTAGCCTCGTCCGCCTGAAGCGGTACCGCGCCCCGCATTGCCCGCACACATAGAAGCTGTTCTTGCGGTCTGCTTCGCGCCAGGACCGGAGGCAGACTTGATGGACGTAGCGGGCCTGTGTGAGTGCGCAGTCCGTTCAGCAGCCGTTCAGCGCGTGGAGGGAAGAGAAGTAAGGTACCGTTCCCCGGCAGCGACAGGGCGCGAGCAGGCGCCCTTGGTCTTCGTCGTCGCCCTCGCCCAAACAGATTCGACAAACGCGTGGGTCGGATGCAGCGGACGGGCTCGTCGGGTCGTCGGGGAGGAAGCTGGCGGAGACGTGCTGGGGCAAAGGATCGGATGCGGTGAATGGAGCTGTCGGTGCATGTGTATCCTCCGCGTCTGTAAAGCGTGCCTCGCCGTCCGGTCCAGCCCCCGTACTTGTCCCGAGGCTGAATCCGATGAGCGGGACGTGGGGAGGCAGCGAATCGTCGGTAGCAGCGGGCATGGCGCGACAACACGGGCTCACATTGCCCAGCAGCATGGCCTCGACTGCTCGTGCATCCTCGTCCATTTGGCCGAGTCGAGCTGGAATGAGGAGGGAGCGCTGCACCGCCTCGTCCCTTCCGTCTTCCTCCAACTCTTTCACTGCGCTTGCCAGCCCTGAAGCGCTCGCGTCAACCACAGCAGCTTTGCAAAGGCCTGCAGTGCTAGCCACGCCCTGCCCTACCTCGCCCTCGCCCCTTCTCGATCTCATCACCCGCTTCATCTCTTGGCCGGTCTCAAGCCGCGCTCGCGCTTCGACCGGCATTGCAACAGCTACAACGCGCGGCACGCGTAATCTAGAGTCGAGATGTCCCGTTCTGCTGCGCCGTCCAAGTCGGCCTACATCCATACCGACACCGGCAACATCGTCTCGCGGCAGAGCGTGATCACCGGTTCGCAAAACATCGTCCTCGGCGGCAAGTCGATCCTTCGCCATGGCTGCATTCTGCGCGGGGACCTTCGGCGAGCGGGTGCTCCCGGTGCCAAGGAGGGCGGGACGGTTGTGATCGCCATTGGGAAGTACTGCGACGTTGGAGAGGGCGTCGTGCTCCGGCCATGCTACAAGACCTACAAGGGGTGCGTCCTTGTTCGCCGCGAGTTCCACGCTCGACCGCTCCTCCTGTGGCGAGGTTGAGGCTGCCCACGCGTACTGACGCCTTCTGCCTTGTGCTTTGCGCATTCCTCGTGCAGCGTCTTCTCATACTACCCGATGAAGATAGGCGACCACGTCTCTATTGGCGCCAACAGCGTAGTTGAGGCAGCGAGCATCGGGACGGGCGTCGAGATTGGGAAGGGCTGCATCATCGTGCGTCACGCGTTCCTTGCTTTGCCAGGGTCTGGTGGCGTGGACGGCGCCCAAACGCAACATCGTGCGGGAGACAGCGGATGTGACGCACTGCATGGTCGCCACGGTCCGAAGAATGGAGCGGCGCCCGCAAGCTTGCATGCTGACCTCCCTCTTCCCGCTGTTCGTTCTTCCCGTTGCTTAGGGCCCGCTGGCGATCCTTAAGGACTACAGCCGTATCGCTGACGGCGCAGTCGTCGGCGGCGCGACGATTGTGCCGAGCCTGACCGAGTGGGCGGGCAGTCCTGGTACGGGCGATGCGGTCTCCCGCCTCACTCGTCGCAAGGGCTGACACATTCTGCGACAATTCTCGCCAATTTGTACATACACAGCTCGACCAGTTGGCCAGCTCCCCGAATCGACCCCTGAGATCGTCGAAACGAAAGCAAAGTCGGCGTATGCGCGGTTCCAGCCTGAGTAGACGTTCCCTTCCACAGTCCCTGCCCTCCCTGCTTGTTGTAACACCATTGCAGAGCCCTGTCGCTCGTCTTGTTCCTTCGCGCACCTCACATGAGCTGGTTATCCATGAAAGTGTGCGCGACACGTGAAGCGCGTGAAGTGCGAAGCACTCCCCACTAATCGCTCACCTTGCTCCGCTCGGATGGCCTCAGGCGGAGCACCAAGCGCGGACACATCGCCTGCAGAGTCTGTCTACCGGCATCGCACCGTCCCCGCATCTGTCGATGGCGCTGGACTTCCCAAGCGTCCGTTCGTCGGATCGCCCGTCGGTAGCACCCCCGCCGCTTCGCCAGCAGCGGAGCTACCGTCAGCCACGGCATACGGGCCACCATTTTCGCCGGCGGTGCCTGTACCGCCCGATCATGCCGCCCTCCCCCTTCCATCGTCCCCTCCCTCGGGATCGTTGACGAGCCCGTCCTCTCCCACCGACACCCGCATTTGCCGGATCTGCCTCGGTGAAGGTAACGATGACGATCAAGGGCGGTTGATCGCGCCCTGTCGCTGCCGGGGAACCGTAGCTCTCCCCGCGCCCCACCTCACGCTGAACGGCTGCTAACCCCGGTGCACATACGCGCGCAGGCCCGCTACGTTCACCAGCAGTGCCTTCGATCCTGGCGCGAGGCAGACCGCAAGAACGCGTTCTATGCGTGCGGGCAGTGCGGCACGCGGTACGAGTTTCGGCGGACGCAGGCGACGGCGGTGCTTGGTGCGCGGTGTGCGTCGCCTCCGTTTCCCTTTCCCACTCAGGCGCGCTAAAACGCCCTCGACAGATACTCCGACGCTCCTCGCCGCTATGCTGCTGCTCCTCGCTGTTGCGCTGGGCAACCTTGCCGCTATGCCGCTGATGCGCCTCGCAGACAGGGACGCGCTCGACGCTACCACGGGCGAGCTCCCCTGTGCGCGGCTTCTGTTCCCTCTCTCATTCTCGCTGACGCCCTGTCCCTCGTGCCCACAGCGCACTACATCTCGGACCCCTACGCTCTTGGCGACGCCGTCCGCGAGGTCTCCTCTTTCTCAGGCTTCCTCCTCGGCTCGTGCGCGCACGCCTCGCCCCGCGAGCTCGTCCACACCTCAACGAGGATCTCTGGTGAGCGAGCCGACGGGACCCGCTACGCCGAGCACTGGACCGAAGAGCGGAGGGAGGAGAGCACGGCGTGCGCGGACAGGTGGGGGAGCGAGCGGGACGACGAGGTCGTTGCGCGCGGGTGGCGCAAGGCCGCGCTGTGGCTCGTCCAGGGCGAAGCGGCGGCCGTGTGGGGCTGGGCTTTCGCATGCAGGTGGTGTGCGTCCCTCCCTTCCTCTTCCGCAAACGAGGGAGAAGCGCGCTGACTAGGACTGGGGACTAGTGCGACTCCCTACCGCGGCGATCTTCCTCGGTCGGGCGGTCTCCGCTCGCTGGGCGCGTAGGCGCCGGCCCCCGCTGATCCCGGGGCTGGCCTATTGCCTCGTGCGTCTCCCCCTCCTCTCGCCGAGTGCTTCCTCACTGACACGCGCCGCGCCGCCACGCAGGACGCAGACTTGATGGTGTGGAACCGCAAGGCGCTCAAGCAAGCGCGCGTGCTCGGCCGTTTCTATTCGCGCCGGCAGCTGTTTGTCCTCTTCGTGCGTTGCGTTCCGATGTCTCTCTCTCCCGCTATAGTGGGTCTCGCGTTGACAGCTGGCGGAACAGAGCACGGTGTTCATGCTCTACCGCGCTTGGGGGCTCGCGAGCGAGTGCGCCGTGTGGGCGGTTAAGCGCGGGCTGAGAAGGGTCGAGGACCTGGTGCTTGATCTCCATGAGGCGGGCGAGGTGGACGGGACTAAAGTCGAGAAGGTGGAATAGACTGTAGGGTTTCAGTTGCAATGCTCAAGCGAGCGCGAGCGAGACGAAGCGGGCGAGAAGCGCTGCCTGCTGATAGAAGAGCTGCGATTCCCAACTGCTATGCACAACGACAGGGACACAACGGCTGAGGTCTAGACAAAATGAGAGACAACACGACCAATAAGCTCCTCCCACGACCAATAGTTCCCTCGCTCGCCTCACAGCTCCATCTCGACGTCCATCCCGTCCCCCTGCGCCAGCTCCGGCTGTTCTTCGTCTCCGGCATCATGCAATGCCTCCTCCCTCTCCCTCTCCCTGACAAACTCGGCCCAGGCATCGTCCCGCTTCTCCCTGTGCTCCCTCAGCGCCCTAGCCCTCGCGCCTTCCCCCTCCTCGCCCTCGCCGAGGGAATGGAAGCTCGGCGGCGGCCGGTACAGGATGACCTCTCCGCGCTGGGCGCGCTCGGCCTCGCGCCTGAGCGAGGCGAGCAGTGCGGGGGGGAGCTCGCCCGCTGCGGCTGCGCGCACCGCGAGCGGGTTGATGGCGACGTCGGCTGCGGCGGGCGCGGGCGAGGAGGGAGGCGAGTCGTCGTCGAGAGAGGCGACGTACACGCGGTGGGGGGACAGGTCGACGCTGCCCTGCAGAGGGAGCATCGTCACCTCCTCCTCTCCGGCGGGCGCCTGCTCCTCCACACCCCCGGGCACGGCACTCGTCCCCGCGTCGGGGCGGAAGAACGCGCTGTGCGCCCAGGGCACGGTGGGGAGCCCGCCTGCGCCTCCTCCCGGCGGGACGGACGGCGGGTGTGCGGCAGAGACGGGTGAAGTGGGCGGTGCGGCGGGGAGCGAGGCGGTCGGGAGGGTGGGGGAGGAGGCGGGTGCGGGTGGGAGAGAGAGGGAAGGAGGGAAGGCCGAGTGGAGCGGCGGAGTAGGCAGCTGCTGAACGTTGGGGCGCACAGGTGCTGCGAAAGGGTAGGTCGAGGGCTGTTGGGGTGGGGAAGGGGCGAATGCAGACGAGAGCGGCGAGGAGGTTGCGCCGCCTGTAGGGGACGCGAGCGACAGCCGCCCGAACGCCTCGTGGTCCGGCGCAACGCGGATGCGCTTCGTCGGGCGTCGCGGGGGCTCGCCGTCATCTTGTGCTGTGCCGATCGGCCGTGCACCTCCGCCGCCCAACTGCAGCCCCAGCCCGCCGGCTGCTGTTGCGCCCGCCCCGTCTGCTTCGGCGGCAGGCCACTCCTTTATTGGGTCGAGGCTGCTCCCCGCGGACCTGCCGCGAAGGTGTGAACCCCAGCCCTCGTGTGCTGGTGCAGGCTGTACGACTGCTGCAGCGGGCGCAGGGTCGGAAGACGGGTACGAGGCGGAGGGCGAGTCGGCCGAGGCGTGGGCGCGCTTGAGGCGGGGCCGAGGCGGGTACGGCGATTGAGAAAGGGCCTGGTCAGTGTAGGCGGGCAAGGGCGCGGAAAGGGGCGGCGGGTAGGGCGACAGCGGGAGCGGGAGCGGGAGGGGGAGCGGGAGGAGGGAGGGGGACGGGGTTGGCGGGTGGTGGTGCGGCTGCATCGGGGTGGACTGTGCGGGTCCTCGTCGGAGTGGTCTCGCTCCTCTGGCCGTGGGCCGTGTCGTGGTTCGGGAGGAGAAGTGCTTGCGGCTGATGAGAGCGGCGGAACCCCGTTCGACCAGGTTCCTCTCGTCCGAGTGACCCTGGTCCGAGTGTTCTGCAGAGTTGCTGCTATTGCAATGACATCTACAGTGCACTTGCACTGCTCCAGCTGCGCGCGTCGAGCGAGGTCTGCCGTCCGATCGCGGCTCCACTTGGCAGCGCCGGCTCGCCAGCCTCGTCGCGCCTCCGCTCCCCTCCCTCGCGCGCTAGAACGGCCAGAAGCGGGCAGAGTGCATCCGACTGCTGCACAGGCGCGACTGCAGTCCCATCCGACACCCATGGCCCGCAATAAGGCGCGCAACCAGCCCCGCGCCTCGTCGACCCCGCCCCCCGCCTCGCCCGCCCTCTCCAGCGCAGACGGCGACGGCAGCGACACCTTCGACGACGCCACACCGGCATCAACCGTAAGCATCGCCACCAGCACCGACGAGCACGACGTCGCCGACGCCGACACGGACAAACACCCCGCTGCAAAGGCCCCGGAGCACGACGAGGAACAGCGCGTCCAGGGCGAGATGCATGGGTCACAGGAGGAACAGGAACACGTGCAGGGAACTCGCGCGAACGGCGGGCAGCAGCAGGACCAGGTCGCACCGCCGGCAACGAATGGCGACGCGGACGGGCACGACCACGACCGCGACGACTCTCCTTCGCTCCACCTCGAGCGCACGCAGACTCCGACGCTCGAGCATGCACCGCCTGACGCCCTCCCTCGCTCTTCCTCCTCGACTGCGACTGCCTCCCGCCCCTCCTCCATCGTCTCGACCACCTCGTCCACTGCCGGCCACCTCGCACGGCAGGCGAACCGCCTCTCGCTCTCACTGCCTGACGACGACGACGACCTCGATTCGCCTGTGCACGCGCACGAGGGCGACGACTCGCTTTCTGCGCTGCCGACTCCGTCGCCTGCCCCCGCGCCGAGACGCCCGTTCTCCCTCTCCTCCGAACCTGAAACGCCCACCACCTCCTCGTCCCCACCCACCTCTCCGCACCGCGAGCGCCCGCGCGCCGATCGCCGCCGCTCCTCGCTCCTCGCGAGCTCCCTCGCCGTAGGCAACGACCCGACAAATGTCGGCCGCGAGGCGAGTGCGAGCCTCACGCAGGCGGTCTGGCGGCAGAGCATGGGGCTCAACTCGAGCCCCGCCGCGAGGGGGCTCGTCGATGTCGTCCTGCACGATGACGAGGACGTCCTGCGAGGGGGAGAGGGCGTCGAGACGCCTCGGCAGGAGGACGCCCCACGCGTGAACGGCCTGAGGCACCGCCGCTCGCTCAGCGATCCCGTCGCAGCTCGCGGGCTGCTCCCTGCCTTCGGCGACGAGGAGGACGAGCGGTCGACCACCCCGCCGGACGACCCTCCTTCCTCCGGCGAGCGCGGATCCTACGCCTCTCTCTCGCTCGGCGCGCCGCCCATCGCTGAGGCGCGCTCGCGCCAAGCGTCGATCGCGACCCCTCACGCCGCCGACGGGTTCCTCACGAGCCGGTACTCGGCAAACCTGACCTCCCTCTCTGGACCCGTCACGCCCGAAAATCCGCCCGCCGAGCCGGCGGGGAACGGGATCCAGAGGCTGCAGGCCGAGTTCCAGCGCGTGCGCGAGCGAGGAGGAGAGCAGGAGGGGATTGACTGGGACTTTTGGGGGCGGGTGATGAACGACTATGAGGAGGTCGCGCGGACGCAGCGTGCGTCTTCGTCCTCGCCTCCCCTGCGGTGCTGCGAGCGCTCCTTTGAGCGCACGCGCCGCTACATGTCGGCGACAGTGCCGCGGACTGATGAGCCTGCTCGTCCGCAGCCCGTGAGCTGTCGCGCGCAATCCAGCGGGGGATCCCGCCCGCCCTCCGCGGGATGACCTGGCAGCTAATGGCGTGCGTCCGGTCCCTCCTCTCCGCCCCGCCCCGCCCCGAACGCGTATCTGACGCTGCTCTCGCGCGCGATCGCAGTGCCGCAAAAGACGCTAACCTCGAGTTCGTCTACTCTGAGCTGCTCAAGCAGTCGTCCCCGCATGAGAAGAGCATCGCGCGAGACCTCAGCCGGACGTTCCCCAAGCATGCGTACTTTTCCGATGCGGACGGGGTCGGACAGGAGAACCTGTGCGTGTGTTCCTGCTTTCTTGCCTACAGGAAAAGTACTGACGGGGACCAAGAAAGGTTCAACGTCGTCAAGGCGTACTCGCTGTACGACGACGAGGTCGGCTACACCCAGGGTCTGCAGTTCATCGTTGGGCCTTTGCTGCTCAATGTGTGTCCCGCCCGACCCTCCTTCTTCCTTCCTTGCCCACTCCCGCTGACTCGCCGCGCCGCCAGATGCCCGACGAAGAAGCCTTCTCGGTCCTTGTGCGGCTCATGAAGGCGTACGACCTCCGCTCGCACTACACGCCCAACATGCCCGGCTTGCAGCTCCGCCTGTTCCAGTTTGACCGGCTCGTCGAGGAGCTTGTCCCGAGCGTGTTCTTGCACTTGCTGAGGCAGGGCGTCAAGAGCAGCATGTACGCAAGCCAGTGGTTCCTCACTCTCTTCGGGTGCGTCTTCCCCTTGCCCTCTCTGGCCTCTCGCGCGGTGAAGAGCGCTGACGAGGAAAAGCGCGCGCAGGTACCGCTTCCCACTCGAACTCGTCTCGTCCGTCTTCGACCTCGTCTTTGCCGAAGGCGTCGAGGCCGTCTTCCGCTTCGCTGTCGCGCTCCTGCGGCGCAACGAGGCGCACCTCCTCACGCTCGAGTTTGAGGACCTGATCGACTTTCTCAAGAATGGGCTGTTCGAGGTGTATGCGGTGCGTTCTTCCGCTGTTCTGCGAGCGCGACAGGGACCTGATGAGAGGCGCAAGCCGGACGAGGAGGAGCGTGCGCAAAACCCGGACGCGCAGTACAAGGTGCACGAATTTGTCCGCGAGGCGCTGCAGGTCCGGATCACGCCGATGATGCTTGTCCGTCCATTCCCCTCCCTCCCCTCGCTTTGCCTCTCCGCTCCCCTGCTGACCCACCTTTGGCGGGGCGCAGGACCAGTTCGGCGAAGAGTGGGCCTCGCTCTGCGCGGCGCAGACGGCGCACACGGCCGAGCTCGACGCGCTCCGCAAGGCCAACCTGCAGCTGTCGCTCCAGGTGAGGCAGCTCGAGGCGAGCCTCGCGCAGATCAACACCGAGCACTGCGAGATGGTCAAGCAGGTCGTCGCGGCACGGCTCGAGCGCGAGGAGCTCGAGGATGAGCTGGTCAAGTGTGCGTCCCGCATGCGCCTCACCTTCTCTTCTACCCCGTTTTTCCCGACGCGGAGGATTGACGACTCGTCCCCCCGTCCGCAGACAAGCTCGCCTACGCTGACCTCTCGCACCTCGCCGCCTCCGAGCGAGCCTCGACCTCCCCCCTCCAATATCGGCGCCAGAGCGAGATGAGCATCGCCTCGTCCCTCTCCGGCATGGCAGGGGACGAGCCACCGCCGCCGCCGCCCACTGGTGGAGGGGCGCTGGGTGGACTCGGGTTGGGGCGAGGGTGGTTTGGCGGCGGAGGAGGAGGCGGAGGAGGCAGGGGCAGCTCGGCGATGAGCGCGAGTGGGAGTCAGGGGTATTGAGGCGTAGAGCGTGGCGGTATCGCGCAGGAGAGAGAAGCTGGAGCGGTGCACGGAACGGACTTGTTGTCCACCGTGTCGCAGCGAAGATTCGGAGAAGGGCGGGACAGCGACTGGGGAAGGTCGAGCTTGCGCTTGTCGGCTTTTCGATGCTTCGGACGGGTGAACACGACGGAGAGCAGATAGAAAAGCAACGAGCAGATAACTAGCGTGAGAACCGAGCACTACTAAAAGCACCATACCCGCCCGCTCACTCCCCCCTCGCCTGTTCCCCATCGTACGCCGGCAGTCCCTCCCCCTCCGCTCCTCCCCCACGAAAGCACTCGCGCGCCTCCCTCGCCGCACGCACACACCGCACATGCGCCTCCCACGCCTCGCCGTCGAGCGAGCTCGGGTGCGTGGCGAATGCCTCCTCCGGCGGCGGGGTGAGCACCTTGCGCGTGTAGACGAAGCGGTCCGCTTCAGGGCGGACGTGCCAGTAGCGCTGGTGGGTACGGTTGTGGGTTGAAGAACTCGGAGGGGCGGGGAGCGCGCAGCCGCAGATCGAGTAGGGGACGCCAAAGCGGGCCTGCGAGGGGGGAGACGACGCGGACGGGAGAACGGGGTATTGCCCGTAAGGATGTAGGCAAGGGCGAGAGAGCAAGCACTATGTAAACTTCCGAGCACAACGAAGAAGCTCAGTGAGAGCAGGGCGCACCTGCCAAACCTGAGCCGTGTTGTGCAGAGCCTCATCCGCGCCATCCTCCCCCGCTTCCACTTTGGCATTCATGGTGCGGCGCAAAATCTCGCTCCCACTGACCTTCGTGTAGTTCTTTTCGAGTTGGTGGGTGCAATGCGCGAGGTCCTGTGACTATCCGAGTGAGCGGGAAATGCGAAAGGAGAACCAGCGGGAACGCACGGTGTCAAAGGTCGCGACATAGCGGAATGCGGGGTCGTTCGAGTGAAACTCATCCTCGTAAGTGCTTGCTGCGAGGTCGAGCAGCGCATGGTAGCGAGCGATGGCGCGCTTCAGAAACGTGTCGTGCTGGTCCTTGACGATTTCGTCGAGCCAGTCGACCGAGGCAAACTTGGAAGCAAAGGCCTGCTGACGACGCACCTGCGGGAGGGAATCAGTACGGCGTAAAAGGGGGCGGGAGGGCGCAGCGCACAGCCGCCGCAAGACCATGCGAGAGCCGCTCTCCATCGGAATAGCAGCTCAGGATGCGCTGGATACTGTGTAGAGCGGAGAGTCAGGCTTGCCGCGACGGAGCGGAGAGAGTCCACTCACCTCGTCTCGGCAGACCCCAGGTGACGCTTGAGGAGCTCGTACATGCCCTTGCGGTGCCAGCCGAGCCGTTCTGCAAGATCGTAGGCTGACGTTGCCGACTCGACAATCGGATCGTCGACGAGCTGCTGTGCCATCCAGGCCCACGGCTTTGAGGACGTCTCGCCGTTTGGGAGCTGGAAGTCCGGGTGCCGTGTTCCGCTTTTTCATGGAGAGTCAGCGCATACCCCAGAGGCGGCAAGAAGCGAAGAGGAGCACACCGAAGCGTCTTCTCCGGTACGCTGGTGCACTCCCACAAATCGTGCGCGAACTTGATCACGCCGTGCACCTCGTGTGTGAGCGTCGGGCCGTGCCACGTGTTGCTCGTGTAGCGAAAGCCGGGCTCGGCGAAGCCCGTCCCCTCGGGCGTGAGCCACGCTGCTTGCGAATAGTCAGTTTTGGTCGGCGCAAGATGTGTGGCAGGGAGTGACACTCACGAACGGTGAGGCGGGGGAAGCCGGGGGTCCCTAGGATGTCCTGGCCACGGGAAGAGGTGAAGCACTCGAGCGGGTCGAAAGGCAGGCTGGTCATTCCGCGCCATTTCGTGCAAGCATTGTAGTCGACTGACTGAACTAGCGCCAGCGTGCTGATGCCAAACGCCTGCCGGCCGATCAAGGGATGTCAGCGTCCGCTCTCGCATGGGGGGAACAACAGCGCACCGTCTTGCTCAGCAAGGAGCAGTCGAGCAGGTCTTCAAGGCCGTCAAGCTGGTCGTGATGGATGCTGTAGATGCAAATGGTCAAAGCGGGGCTCCCATCAGACGGCTACAACGAGAGGGCGTACTCGCGGCTCATGAGGGAAGCATGGAAAACGAGTGCGACGTCGAGCGGCAGCACCACACCGTTGCTCCAGCGGTATGAAGGGCCAATCTTGCGAGCATACGTCAGAAAAACACCCGTGCGGCGGACCGCCATCCGTACGAAGGCATCCCACCGCTGTTGCGCCGAGAGATGCGGGGCGCATCCCTCAGCAGCCTCGACCGTTTTGCGCAGCTCATGAAAGGCGCGCAGCATATGCACATTCAGCTTGATCTGCTCGACTGACACGTATGGTTCGGCGGTGAAGATCCCGATGGGGTACTCGGCCGGAAAACGCCTGAACGGGGGAGGAGACTGGAGCGGAGCAGCAGGAGGGGAGGTAACGGGAGGCACAGGCTCAGGCGCAAAGGCAGCGGGCTCAATGAGCGTGCGGTCGCGCTCACCGTAGACATACGATTCGCTAGGTTCGAGCTCAGCGCAGTCTGGCGGATGCTCCAGCTGTTGGAGAATTCGGCTGTGCGTCCGGCTGGTCGCGGAGGTCGCAACTGAGTGCACGAACACGCGTTTGATGCCAGCTAGGAAGCTCATCGTGCAGCAGGGCAAGAGCTGGAGGGGAAGGAGGAGAAAGACGGGAGCGCGAGAAGTGGGGGACTCCAACTACGAGGAATGGGAGCTCGCTGACTCGTGAGCGCTGACGCGAGCCAAACCGGAGGGCGCGCTTCCTGCAAGTGCAAAGTCCGCCGCGCGCGTTTCTTCGAGCGATGCTCGTCTCGCTCCACAACAGGGACGGTCCAGTTGCGCAGCCGTCCCCATAGGACAACAAGCACGAGGTGGGGCGGTGCGGCGCAAAATCGGCCTGCTCGCAGAGCACGACAGATATAGTGTGAGTACCGGTGTGAGCGACAGGCTGGTAAGCGCGGTGTTGGGAGATGGGAGGTGCCCAGCTCTCGAGGACGACGGGAGGTCGACCTCCGCCAACGCCGCTGGTTTCGCTGGACGAGCAGCTCCAGAGCCTCGCAGATAGCTGTCTGCTGCGTTGACGCGCTCAGGCAGTCCTCCTACGGCCGGCGTCGCTCTCCACCCGCTTCCCGACCTCCTCATCTCTCGAGACGCGTACAATCGTGACGACACGCCCGAGGCAGTTCGTGTTTGGGCAAGGCAGAGAATAGAGGTCCTGCAAGTCGTCGAGCTTGGTGCACGGCGCGTGGGTGCTGCCATCGCCGCGATGGACTTCCGCCAACCTCCCCCACCTCCCGCTCCTCCCCCCGACCTCGCAACCTTCGCCCTTAGTGCTTCTCCCGCCGTGCCCTTTTCATCTCACGAACTATCGTCTACGCGTCCCGCGGCGTCGCACCAGTCTTCGTCGCAGCGCTCGCGCCGCCTCTCGACCTTCGCTGCAGGCGTAGGGGGGGCCACGCCCGTCATTCCCATCGAGCGCGATTTCGGTTTCGACACGCCCGCAACGCTCGGCGGAGCGACGGCGGGCAGACGAGGTAGCGCCGGCGAGGGCATTCGCAAGGTCGTCGGCGAGGAGAGCAGGCGGTGTGCGTTCCTTTCGCTGTCGCGCCGTTTGAGGCGAAGGCTAACAGGCTTCTCCTCCGCAGACGAAGACTTCACTACGATCGACTGGGTCGCCGACACGCTGCTAGAACGGTCACGACGGCGGTACGAGGCGGCGACGGCGACGAGGACGCTCGGGCACAGCCTGAAAGCGGGCTTTTGGCGGATCGCCGAGGCGTGTCAGAGTTGGGCAGTCGTCAGTCTCGTTGGTGCGTACTCTAGTCACAAGACGAGCTTGGGCAGCTACGCCCTGCCGCCCTCAAACGCTATTCCGACGAGCGACCGCTCATCTCCCTCATCCTTTTCACCCGCAGGTGCCGTCATCGGCCTCAACGCCGCACTCATGTCAATCATGACCGCGTGGCTGTCTGACCTAAAACTCGGGTACTGCCAGCAGGGCTGGTGGCTCAATCGCAAATTCTGCTGCTGGGAGATTGAGGAGGGGCTTTGCGAGGACTGGGTGACCTGGACGGAGTGGACGGGCATTCAGTGGCTCGTCTACGTCCTGTACGCGGTGCGTGCCTGCCCGCCTTCTTCGCTACGCGGTTGCGCACTTGCCGTAACAAGATTCGCAACGGGAGAACTTTCCGCATCTCCAGGCCTCCCAGCAGCGGTGGACACTGACGCCAAACCTTCTCGCAGGGCATCTTTGCCTTTGTCTGCGCGTTTCTCGTTCGGTCCTTCGCTCCGTACGCCGCTGGATCCGGCATCTCGGAGGTCAAGTGCATCCTCGCCGGTTTCATCATCAACGGCTACCTCTCCTTTCCGACGCTCAGCATCAAGTCGATTGCGCTCGTATGTACTACTACTATAACCCGTCCACGCCACTCATTGCGTTCAGGGCTTAATACGAGGCAGTCGCGCAGAACCTGACCGACTCGCCCTCCCTTGCAGCCGATCGCCATCGCTTCTGGCCTTTCCGTCGGCAAGGAAGGCCCGTCCGTTCATGTCGCGAGCGCGATCGGGCATGTCGTTGCGAGTCGCTTCGCACGGTTCAAGCGCAGCCAAGGTACGCTTCTGCTAACCCTTTTGAGCTCCACCACGCTTGCCGGAGAGCAGGAGCTTGGCATGTTCTCATCCGAGAAGGCTGTTAACGTCGTATGTTGTGTCTGCTGCCAGCTAAGATGCGCGAGATCGTCACCGCGGCATCCGCAACAGGTGTCGCGGTCGCGTTCGGCTCGCCTATAGGCGGGGTGCTTTTCTCCCTCGAGGTGTGCAGCTCCCCTTCCCTTCTTCGCCGGTGGTTTTACTGACAACATTCCACGTGCAGGAGATGACGATCAACTGGCCGATCAAGACGATGTGGAGGAGCTTCTTCTGCGCGCTTGTCGCGAACGTCGTCCTCTCGGTGCACCGCCTTTTCTCCTTCGCCGCCCGTCTTCTGCAGCGACTGATCTTCCTGTGTGCTCGCAGGCAATGAACCCGTTCCGCACCGGCAAGATCGTGCTCTTTCAAGTCAGCTTCGACCGCGACTGGCACTTCTTCGAGCTCGGCTTCTTCATCCTGATCGGCGTATTTGGCGTGCGCTCCGCATCCTCAGTCCTTTTGTTCGCAGTGCGCTGACGGTCCGCGTTTTAAAGGGTCTCTACGGCGCGTTTGTCATCAAATACAACCTGCAAGTCGCTGCCTTCCGCCGCAAACACCTTGGCTCGAACGCCATCTCTGAGGCCGTCACCCTCGCCCTTCTTACCGCTGCTGTCGCATTCACAAACCGCTTCCTCCGCCTCGACATGAATGAGATGCTCGACGTCCTGTTTCGCGAGTGCGAGGGCGGGGGTGACTACGAGAATTTGTGCCAGTGCGTAGCCCCTTTTCTTTATCAGCCCCGAACATCCAAGATTGACGCACGTGTCGCCTCTACTCGGCGAGCAATGGCTTACGTCGCCCCTCCCGCAGGACCTGGGCGCAGTGGCGCATGGTCAACTCGCTCCTTCTCGCAACCGTGATCCGCACCTTCCTCGTCATCATCACATACGGCTGCAAAGTCCCCGCGGGCATCTTTGTCCCGTCGATGGCGGTCGGGGCGACATTCGGCAGGATGGTCGGTATCCTCGTCAAAGCTATGTACCGGTGCGTTCGTTCCTCCCTCCCTCTCACGCCTGCATGCGCTGACCATGCTTTCTGCGCGCAGCGCGCACCCAACATGGAGCATGTTCGCTGCATGCGACCCGGAGAAGCCGTGCATCACGCCTGGAACGTACGCCTTCCTCGGCGCGGCAGCGGGACTTGCGTGCGTGGGTCCACCATCTCGATGCTTGCGAAGTACTGACTGCTCCATGAAGCGGCATCACACGCATTACCGTAACGGTCGTTGTGATCATGTTCGAGCTTACAGGCGCGCTGACCTACATCCTTCCGACGATGGTACATGCCTAGCTCGCCTCCTCTTCCGTCGTGCGCTCTGACGAGTCGGGTATTCACGAACACTCCTCCCGCAGGTCGTCGTGATGGTGACCAAGGCCGTGAGCGACCAGTTCGGCGGGGGCGGCATCGCAGACCAGATGATCAAATTCAACGGGTACCCGCTGCTTGAGAACCACGAGCTCGCATTCGGCGTTCCTGGTGCGCCTCGTGTCGTCTTCCTGCCCCAGACATGACTGACGACGGCTCGAAAACGTAGTCTCAACGGTCATGCGACGCGAGCTTGTCTTCCTTCCTTCGCAGGGCATGACTCTGGACGAGCTTCGTCCGTCCCGTCACTCCTCCTTAACGAGCCAGCTCTGACTCTCACGGATGGCGCAGAACGGCTACTCGGTACAACGAAATACCAGGGCTTCCCCGTCGTCAAGAGCCGCAAGGACCGCACGCTGCTCGGCGACATTTCGCGACGAGACCTCAAGATCGCTATCGGTGCGGTCCTCGCCCATCAGGTCTTCAATAGCGGAACGCGGGCTGACGGTGATCGTCGGGCTCTTCGCGCAGAAAAAGCTCAGCTCTCGAACATTGTCCCACCCGACGCGCCGTGCCTGTTTTGTCCACAGGAGGGCGAGCCGCTCTCAGGCGCGACCTCCGGCGCTGAGACCCCCGGCTCACAAAACGGCCAAGACGATGGGATGGACACGCCCGTTGACGAGTGGGATGGTGGGGAGGAGGGGATCGTTGATTTTACGTCGTTCGTCAATCAGGTGCGCCGAGGATTTCCTTTTCTCGCTCCCGTTCTTCTTCTAGGTCTGTAACTGACTTTTGCTCCGTGCAGACGCCCCTCACCGTCTCGCCCAAGCAGCCGCTCGAGTTTGTGATGCAGCTCTTCCGCCGCATGGGGTGCGTCCGCTCTCTTTTGCCTGCACATCCAGCCTTTCGCCAGTAACCCCCGCATACTGATGCATGACATACTGACATGTCTGCCTCCTCGAACTGCAGTCCGCGTGTCATCCTCGTCGAGCGTTTCGGGCAGCTGGTCGGCCTCGTCTCGGTCAAGGACTGCCTCAAGTACACCATTGCGCACGAGGCGGGTCACGAGCCCGCAGGCAGCGGCGGCGACGAGCTCGAGGCCACCCTGGAGGAATTGCGCCTGTGGGGCAAGGACGTCAAGCGGTGGGTGTTTGAGAAGGTCACCGGGCGCGAGGCGCCGAGGAGCCCTGAGACGGTGAGGATGGGGGCGACGAGCTTCACGGAGAGCAGCACGGAGGAGCGGTTCGGGCTGGGGTCAGCTGAGACGAGCGGGGATGACCGGGGCCTGGGGGACCAGCTGAGGGGTTGAGGGGCTGTAAAGGGGCATCGAGTAGCGCATCATAGACGACTACCCTTCTCTTTTGAACGCGCTGTGCTGCTTTCGGTTGCCTCGAGCGCGCATGCTAGATATCACCGAGCAAGATGTCTCGATACAGGTCTCGCCGACTCCCGCTTCTCTTCCACGCTCGAGTCCCGCTCGCTCCAGTCCTCGCCACTCGAGCTGCTGCTCGACACTGACAGCGTCTTTGCCGTACCTTCGCTGCGGCTGCCCGATGCGGGTGTTGCCAGTGTAGCGACGAAGCTGGAATCGTACGAATCTCTGGGCTGTCCGGCCTGTCCACCTTCTTCGCCGTGAGAGAACCGCCAGGCTCGCCTGCAGCTGGAAGACATGAATTTGAGCTCGCCCGAGCGCGTAAGGAGAGCGGCACATACAGCAGGATGATGTCGAGCGCGATAACGGTCGTCAGGCAGGCAACGACGACGAGAACAGCCGAGAGTGCGGGCGATTACAGGAGATTGCACGTTAGAGAGCACCGGATGAGGACAAGGTCGGTCGAATGTACCGAATCTGACCCGTCGCTTGTGTACAGCGCGCCGGCGTACACGAACACGAGCTCCTTCGGGAGGGAGACGACCCTGCATGGCTGGTGGGTCAAGCGTACAGACCGGAAGATGGGCGAGGGGGAACACACAGTGCAACAAGGTAGATCCAAAAGCGTGAACCGATGGTCGCAGCGATTGCGGTGACGAGGCGGCCGGGGAGGGCGGAGAAGCGTAAGCAAGTCGTGCTGCGGCGGAGGCGCAAGGAGTCTCGTATAGTCACTCAGTCCGTCAGGCTAAAAGAGGATGACAAGTTCCTGGTGCTCGGCGAGAAGGGCGGAGTCGTGCGGAGAGGGAGCGAAGGGTAGAATAGCGGATGGTGGGAGCAGGCGTAGGTTCGTTACGCACTTGAATAGGCCCGCCGTCCGAACCGACTGAGCCAAGCAGCCGTAGAGCGGCTTCTCGTGCTCAATGCTGTCTCGGGAGTGAGCATTTCGACAATATGCGACGAAATCAGCGGGAACAATGGGCGAGGTAACCATTGCCAGCGCACCGTTCCGCCTCTGCACGCAAGAATGTGCTGAAGGCGCCAAAGCACAACATCTCGCCGAGCAATGTGCCGCCAAAGACGATCGGCACAGCCAGCTCAAAGCCCCAGACAGCGCCTGTCGCGATGGCCGTGACCGAGTGGCCGCCAAGAGGCGGGAACTCGACGGCGACCAGAACGATAATGGGGACAAGCCAGGAGAAGGGCGTCGAGAGGATCATCTTGCGCCGGGGCTGGAGATAACTGAGGACATCTTCGCGAAAGACCGCCGCGAGAATGGCGAAGGCAAGAAAGGCCACCACAAAGAGCCACCAGTCTGCGAGCATGAGCAGCTAAGCGGGCTCGGCATCAGTTGAGAATGACGAGCACTCACACCAGTAGCGCAGGCGGAGGGTTTTGCGGGCGGTCGAGCGCCAGTCGTTTGCCCGCAGTCGGTGCCAAACCTCCTGGGCGAAGTCGCGGTTGTCCTGCACGATGCGTCGCCACCACTTGAAGAGTCCCATCAAGCCAGTGCAGCGACGAACAGCGGAGCTAGTCAACTAGAAGCAAGAGAAGAACGACAAGCCGGATTGCGTGACAGGAGCTCAACGGGGCCTTCGCGGCTTGCTCAGCACGAGCGCGTCTCACCTTTTCCGTCAAGAAAGCGCGCATAAGTTGCACAGCATCCTCCTAGAAAGCGTGCCATCCGCCAGGATTATTGGACGCCTCAAGCTTGCGGGCAATGAAGGTCGGGATCCCGTGCGACAGCCACAACCGGCGCACCTCATCGTACCGCCCGCGGTGGAGGTACTGCGGGAACTGGCTGCGCCCCCGGCTGCTCGGTAGGTTTCGTCAGTCCCGCAGGAGAGAGGAAGGGAAAAGAAGGGAACGCACCGCCCGCCGACGTCGACCTCGCCGTGCGAGTCGAGGTAGGGCGGCGTCGAGAAACTGCCCTTGTCTGCGTGGAGGTACAGAAGCACGTTGCTTTTGACGAGGTAGTACGCGCCAACCGAGCCGCCGCAGCTGGACGAGAAGCGAAGGTCAGCGGTCGCTCGAGGAGGAAGGAGAAGAAGTGCGCAACGCACGTCCACATGTGCTCGTTGCACTCGCCGTGCATCGCGTCCTTCTCGCCGACCATGCAGCAGAAGCTTTGTGCGCAGAGGACTTCGCCGCAGAGGAGGCAGATCGCCGGATCGCGCGGGACGTCACCGCAGCGCAGGCACGGCAGTTCGAGCGCGGCGGCGACAAGCGTGTCGAGCTGGTGCGGCAGGCCGAGAAGCTCGTAGGGGACTGGGTGCTCGAGGTTGCCGATCGAGTCGTCCATGGTGAGCGCATCGACCGCATCGTCCGTGTCGGGCGTGGAGAAGAGTGTGACATCGACCGAGTCGCGGCAGGCGGCGAGGTGCGCACGAAGGGTGAGGATACTAGGGTCGGACGGCGCGTCGTTGTACGGGCGGAGGACCTCGCTCGGCGGCGGAATGCGGAGGAGCTCGAGCAGACGTGCGTACTCGGTGCGCTCTTCGTCGTCTATGAACGCGTCCGTGACCTCGTCCGACGGCTCGCCGAATACGACGCGAGCGACGATGCTCGCGCGGCGGAGGAAGACGAGCATCTGCGCATGGAGGTGCTTACCGACCGTCGAGACGAATGCGGCGTCGTCCTTGCCGAAGAGCGCCGGCGCCATGGCGAATACGTCGCGCACGCGAGCAAGGTCGGCGCACTCGGCTTCCAGCCGTTCGTCGCCCTTGGCGCCGTCCCAGAGCGCACGCGCGTCAGGGGTGAAGTGCCGAAGGCGGTACACGCGGAGGAGGTTTTGCGCTAGGGCGGTGTAGAATGCGACGCTTACGACATGGTAGAACGCCTGCGGCATGCACACGGCCGCCTCGATGAGCGCGCCGAGCGGGTCGACCTCCGTGAAGCGCGTATCGGCGAATTTGCTGCCCTGCGCAAAGACGCCGCCGAGGCGCTGCCGGACGGAGACGGCCGCGATGCGCGCACTCTCGACCGACTGCGTCATGAGCTCGGCTAGGTCCTGCATCGCAGCGACGAGGCTCTGGAGGAGGCGGACGCTCGCGTCCGTGAGCGCCCAGGCGGGCTCGGCCGTCCCGCGCGTGGCGATCTCGAGCGAGGAGACGGTGTAGCCGACAACACTGCCCGAGAGCGTTGTGATGTGGCGTCCGGGCTCGCCAATCTCGCTCTTGAGCGCCGTGACGACCTGCAAGAGGCGGCCGATCATCCGGCCCTCCGCATCGTTAAAGTGCGCGGGGAGGAGCATCGGGAGCGCCATGTTTGCGTGCCACGGCTTGAACGTGTAGGAGTCGCCGTGCCTGATGGAGACCGAGAGCTTGTCGATGCGGTTGTGAAACGTCGCGTCGAAGCGGGCGAGGGTGCCTTCCTCGAGCGGGTCGGCGTCGAGCTTGCCCCAATCGGCGAGCGAGCGCGTGTCGAGCTGGCCTTGGAAAGGCACGAACGCAGGCGAGTCAACCTCGGCGGGAAGGAGGACGTTGCCGAGACTCTTGCAGAGCGGGCAGACGAACTCGCGGCGCTCGAGGTTCTCGGGGTGGCACCGCGTCGGCTGCGTGTGGTGGCGCTGCTCGAGTGAGCGGCAGTACCGCTCGAAGCACGCGAGGTGCATCATGTGCCCGCACGACGTCGCCGCAATGCCCGCTTTCGTGATCTGCGGGAAGCCCTCGGCGAGACCGTCGCCGCTGTCCGCCAGGCTTTGGAGGGGCATCTTGCGGCCCGCAACGCCGTACGGGCGGAGATGCGAGATGTCGCGGTCGAGGCTCGGTGGAAGGTCGAGGATCTCGCGCTGGTACGCCATGTCGCGCCTGGCATGCTGGCGGACCTCGTGGGAGTCGTCAGTGTCGAAGGCGGGCGGCGTGATGCGGATGAGGTTGCTGCCCTGCACGAGCGCGAGGATGCCGAACGGCTTGGTGTCCTCGAGCGCGTCTTGGCAGACAATGCAGTCGCCGAACTCGACGCGGATCTTCTTCCTCTCCTCCTCGGCGGGGCGCATCGCCTCTTCGCCGTCCTCCCCCGCGCCGTCCTCTTCGTCATCCTCGACATTCTCCAGGAACGCCGACTGCGCTTGCTGGAACTGGCGCATGATGGCCTCCTGCCGCGCCTTCGCCGCGCGACGCTTCGCCTCGGCCGCCTGCGCCGCGTCGCTCGCCGCCCCCTGCTCGTCCGCAACCTCGGGCTGCTTCCTCAGGCCGCCAACGGCTGCGCCGTGCGCGTCGACGAGCCGGTCGAGGAGGAAGCGCGCCTTGGGCCAGACGCCCTTGAGGCGGTTGTCCTCCTCCACCCGCACCAGCACCTGCGCAAGGCTCTCGCGCGCGCCGTCCGGGTTCTCCAGCGCGATCTGCCTGATCGCGAACGCCGCGAGTGCCTCCGGCTGCTCGACATGCGCGAGGAGCGCGAGCTGCAGCGCCTGGTCGACGACCGCCTCGCTGAAGAGCGGCGCGGGCGGCTCGCCATCTGCCCCAGCTACGTGTGAGGGAGGGAGACTGCACCCGACGCGGAGCGCGTAGAACACGACGGCAAGGAGTGCATCGGCGCTGAGCGCGCGCGGGAGGTGCTCGAACGGGCCTGACGCGCCGGGCTGGACGGGCAGCCGCCGCGGGAGGATGACGGGCTCGTCGCCCACGCCGCGCTTCTTCACCCACGCGCGGACGATCTTGTCGGCCTCTTCGCGCTGATTGCGGGTGTAGCGCGCGAAGTACGGGTCGATCTCGCCGAGGAGATCCTCCCGCAGCGCGTACGTGCCCTGGTCGTTGGCTCCGCTCGGGGGCTTGAACGTCGCGATCTCGGCGAGGAGGCGGTCGATGCTCGGGTCGTCGGAGAAACGCTCCGACACGCGGCGGAGGAGGTCCGAGTAGACGCACGGGCCGAGCGCGAGGTAATGCACCAGTTCGCGGCGGAGCGCTGCGCCGGGTGCGAGCGGGACGACGGATGTCGGCTCCGACACGAGCGTGATGAGGAGGTTGAGGAGCTCGTCAATCATCATGTGCGCCTGCTCGGGCTCGTAGGGGTTCTGCTGGTCGTCTGCGGGGGACAAGCGCGAACGGCGGACGAGCCAATCGCGCAGCTCGAAGCGGTCGACGAGCGCGGCGACGACGAGCGAAGGGTCGAGGACGACGAGCGCCGTCTGGAGGAAGAAAAGGTCCTGCTCGAACGTCGTCTCGCGGAGCGAGTAGTCGCGGTAGTGCAAGTTCTGCGCGCGGACGGTGAAGCCGTTGCGGACCCAGACGCCTGAGCGCACCTGCGCCACAAGGGCAAGGACTACACAGGATGGTTGAAGAGTCAGCACCTCCATACGAGCCGCTATGAAACACGGCCAGCACCACGCACCCCGCAGCGGCTCCTCCATTGCCCTCACCATCCCGAGCACCTCGCCGTCCCTGCCCTCTCCGCCCAGCAGCGCCTGCACGCCGCTGACGCCCACCCGGCGCAGCGCGTCGTCGCTCCCCCTCTCGCCCGCGAGCCCCTTGGCCATCTCCGCCCAGAGCCAGCACAGCGGGTGGTGGTACGACACCTGCTCGCTGCTGACGCTGTACCGCAGTAGCGGGCCGTACGCCCGTCCCGCGAGGAGGAGCGCGTGTTGCGCGCGGGGCGGCTCGCTGTCCGCAGTGGCGGAACGTGCGGGGGCGACGATCCGCGCGAGGAGGGTGTTCAGCGCGCGGGCGAGGTCGAGCGTGCTGGGCGGGTCGCCCGGCGCGGAGTCGAGCGGGTGGAAGGCAGACCCGAAGGCACGGCACACGCGGGCGAGCTGGATCGTGAGGTTGAACGCGGTGCTCCACTGCTCGCTCTCGTATTCGACGTGCTGCGCACTCGCCCTCGTTAGGGGGTTCATACGCGTGAAGAGGGCCGCGAACGCCGAAAGGTCGTCGAGGAGGTGTGGGGAGGAGGCGATCAAGCGCTGGACGGGCGCGCACTGGATCAGGTGCGTCAGGTCTGAGAAAAGCTGGAAGTAGCGCCGCTGCTTGGCGATGAGGGGCGAGTCGAGGTCGAGGGTGCGCCTGGACGGGTTCGGCGGGAGGACGAGCCGCGTGCGGTCGGGCGAGAGCTGGCCAGTGAGGAACGAGGTGAGGACCTTCAGGAGGCGCGAGAGGAAGTAATGCCGCGAGACGAGGAGCGCCGCGACCGACGGGACGGTGAACACTTGAACGCCAAAGAAGATGAGCGAGTGCTCCGGCTCGCGGTCGGTAAGGAGGTACGTCGTCGCGAGTGACGAGTAGATCTCGGCGTACTGCACGCCTGCAGGTCGCGCACATCTCGTCAATACTCTTTTCATACAGAAAGAGAACCAAACACACGCACTCAGCTCCGTCTTGACCTCTCCCCCGAGTCCCATCAGGGCGACAGCAATCTCCTGCCCCGTCTTCCTCGGAGCCTTCCACATCCTCGCCTCGACCTCTGCCCAGCGCATGAACCTGCTCCTCCCATCGCCGGCCCTCTCGAGCAGCACCCTCGCGACCGTCTCCGCGAGGGCGCCGGGGCCCTCCTTCCCGAGCCTCGCGCGCAGCACGTCCCGGACGCAGAGGAGGACCTCGGCGGCGCACTGCTCTCGGAACGTCTCGCGCGCCTCGCGGACACTGACGACGAGCTTGATCTGCGCGACGGTGCGCGCGGCGCGGAGCGCCGCTTCGGCCGAATGCGTGACGAGGATCAGGTCCCGCCCGTGGGTGTCGACGCGGGTGGCGACGCCCGAGGCGGCGGCTGCGGAGCATCCGACTGCGAGCGAGACTTGGTCGATCACCTCGCGGAAGGAGTGCTGCTCGTCGTTCCACAGGACAACGGCGTACGGGGGCGTGGTGGGCGGAGGGAGAGGCGGCGCGGCGGGTGCGGCGGCGGAGGTATCGGTGGAGGAGGGGAAGGATCCAGGAAGGAGCACCGCGGGCGTGTGCTCCTCGTCAATGTCGTCGTCGGCGCGCGTGCGAACCACTACAGGATTGCCATCCTGGTCGATGACCGTAACGCCCGCAGTCTGCTGCTGCATCTGCCGCATGATCTGCTCGAGCAGCCGGTCGGGCGGCGGCAGACCGTCCTCGCCATCCGGGCCCGCAGCCGGCTCAGGCAGGACGAGCGTAGTTCCGTCCGCCTCGGCCAGCCCGGCGAGCACTTCTCCCGGGTCGATCTCGGGACCGCGGCCCCCGCGGATGAGTGCCGCGAGGCTTGCGAGCGTCGGCCGAGGAGTTGTCGCGCTCGCCTCGTTCGCATCTGCTTCGGGCGGGTCGACCTCGGCGGGGTGCATGCGATCTGGGCCAGGGTCGGCGGGGCGCTCACGCGCGTGACCCGACGAGGGCACGCCGGCGATCTCCTCGACGCGAATTGGGGTGCGGAGGACTTCGGGGCAGCGCTCGAGGACATCGAGGGCCCAGTCGAGCGCGAGGGCGAGGACGGCACCGGCGCGTTCCTTTGCGGCGTCGGCGCGCTCGTCGGCCTCGGTCGCGCGTTCCTTGCCCTTTGCGCTCGCCGCCTGGGCGGGAGTAGGCGCGTCGAGGCCGTGGTAGCGGCAGTCGCGCTGTTTGCCGGGCTTCCACGCCTCTGCGTCGCCACAGTCGCAGCACCCGGCGCCTACGCCGGCGTGAGTGCTGACGGTGACGTCGTGGCCGTCGCGGGCGTGCGAGCTGGCGTGGAAGCAGCGGGCACAGAGGACGCAAGTGGGATCCGTGCCGCAATCGCGGCAGCGGTAGACGCTCTCGCCCTGGCGGAAGACGTGGGCACAGGGCTTGCCGCGGCGTGAGGGACCGTACTCGTCCTCTGCTGCTGCCGCGTCGGAGCGGGCCTGCTGTGCAGTAGCGAGGGCCCAGTCGTCCGAGACGGAGGCGGCGTCGGCGGCGGCGGGGTCGTCCGAGGGCGGGAGGAAGAGCGAATGGAAGGGCGAGTCTGGGTCGAGTGCGTAGCTGTAGAGGGCGAGCTTGAGCCTCGCGCGGGTACTCGGGTGGGAGAGGACCCAGTGAGCGGGAGCGGCGAGCTGGTCGATGTAAGCGCCGAGCTGGGCGGGCGAGCTGAGGCTGAGGGCGGTGCGCGGGTCCGGGAAGGGCGGTGCGGGTGCTTCTGGCCTGCTCATGGTCGTGCGCTGCTCTCCTGCGCGCTGGTCGGCGGGAGGAGAGAGGCTCGGGCGAGGCGAGCTGATGAGAGCGACGAGCGAGGGTCAGCGCGCGAGTCCTGCTCTGTTGGGTGAGACGGGGAAAGGCGCACGTTCACGTAGCTTGTGCAAGTGCCTCTGTGCTCCCACGAGGCTCGCAAGCGCAAAGACCGGCGCCAACCTTTCCCGTCGCCGTCCTTGACCTCATCCCGCTCGTCGCTGCTCTCGCCGCGCCCCCGCTTTTTCCAGCCCGACCAACTGCGAGCTACTTACAGAGACAGCACTTCTACGCGCCAACATGCCCCGAATCGCCATCATCCAGTTTGCCCCCCTCGAACCCTCCCACTCCGCCTCGTTCCCCACCGACGACGACGACGACGACGGCGAGCAGCCCCTCCCCGCCGAGCTCAACCTCCGTCGCGCCCACGACTTTATCCGCCAGGCCGCCCTCCAGGGCGCAGACCTCGTCACCCTCCCCGAGTACTTCCTCGTGCGCACCCCGTTCCTCCTCCGGGCAATTCACTCCGCTAACCTCCGCCGCTTCGAAACGCAGTCCGGCGTCGTCTCCGACCCAGCCCACTGGCACCTCGCCCAGTACCCGCACTCGCACGCGCACCTCGCCGCGCGCTCGGCGTCTCACTCGGCCGCGGAGCACTGGCTCTCCTCCTTCCAAGCGCTCGCAAAGGAGCTCCGCGTTGACATCCAGGTCGGCACCATCGTCGAGCGCGCAGTCGACGAGCAGGGGAACGAGGTCACGCGCGAGATCGAGGTTGTCGACGAGCAGACGGGCGAAAAGAAGAAGGAGACGAGGCCCGTCTTGGAGAACGTTGCGACGTACATCGACTGGGAGGGCAACATTCTCCACCGGTACAAGAAGCGCAACCTTTGGTGGTGCGCCTACCCTCCTTCCTCCTCATCCCGCAGGACTGAGTCAACCTCTTCCGTACATGCAGGCCAGAGAAGGAGTACCTTTGCGAAGGCACCGAGGACCACCAGGTCTTTGACACGCGCTTCGGCCGCGTCGGGATGCTCATCTGTGCGTCTCTCGCTGCATCTGCCCTCTCCCGCAACCTGCCTTTGGCATGCGCGCTGCCGAGCCGGACGACCTTCTCAACCCGCTTCCCCTCCCTTCCCTCGCTGACCCCCTGCTTCCGATCCCTCGCTCGTCTCACCGCTGTCCCTCCTCCTCCGCTTCCGCTCCCAGGCTGGGATCTCGCCTGGCCGCGCTCGTTCCAGTCCCTCCTCCTGCAGAACGTCTCCCTCGTCCTCGCGCCGACCTACTGGACCGCAACGGACGCCGGCCCCGAGGGTCTGCGGCACAACCCGCGCTCGGAGGAATCGTACCTCTCGCACCTGATTCCGACGAGGGCCTGGGACAACGAGTGCGCGATCGTCGTGCGTCCCTCCTCCCCTCCTCCTCTCCCTCTTCCTGCCGGCCGGAGCAGAGCTGACCAGAGGACGAGGGGGACAGTTCACCAACGCCGGGGCGCCCGCAAGCTGGTCGCCCGGCGACCCCGTCGGCAACGACGAAGGCCGGATCGGGGGCAGCTGCGTGTGCGTGCCGTTCAAGGGGCGCATCGGCGGCGCGGTGCGTCGCTGCCTCTTTCGGGACTCTTGTACCGAACAGAGGGAGGGGAGGAAGTGCTGACGCTGTGTGTGCAGAAAGGCCCGCAGGAAGAGCTCGTCCTCGTCGACCTGGATCTGTCCATCCTCGAAGTGCGTCCGGCGCGCTCCCGCTTCCTCCCTCGCTCCTTGCGCAGCGGCGCGCGTTTTCGCTGAGATGGCGCTCACGCCGTTCGATCCCCGTGCGCAGGACGCTCGCAAGGTGTACGGCGTCAGGCGGGACTTGATCACCAAGCTCAAGGCGGAGGACGCGCTGCCCAGCTGGGTCGTCGAGTAGCAAGCGTAAATCTTCTCCCACGTCTTCTTCTTCCCTTCTTGCGGAGCGCGGAGCGGCAATGGGCAACGGGCAATGCATCGAACAACATAAGCATCCTTTCTCTCTTGCGCTCGTACGCCTTGCGGCCAAGAGATGGGGAAGCGAGAGGAAAACTCGCGCATGCAATTCTACGTCCTGCGCCGCGTGCAGCCTCGAGGGCGCACAGCGTCGTCATCTATACCAATACTACTGCGCACGTGGGCGGATCGACAAGGGAAGGGCGGACCCTACGATGCGCTGCGCGGCGCGGCGCCTAGTAGTACTGGCTGAGGTCGAGCTCGAGGTACCCCTTGAGCGGCTCCTCGAACGCCTCCTTGATCTCGGCGTTGCTCTTGCCGAGCGAGAGGAGGATTTGCAACAGACGGCGCGCCTTGACCGGGTTGAGCGAGCCCGACGCGATCACCGAGGGGTAGTCGCCCGGGACGACGAAGCCTGGAAGAGGGAGTGAAGAGGCGTCAGTGCTGACTAGTTTGGACGGGGACAGGGACGCGGCGGTTCGAAAGGGGAAAATGGAAAGGGAGCGAAGGTGGCAGCAGAGGGAAAAGATGACGGGAGATGGGGGAGAGAGAGCGTACCGTTGTTAATCTTGGTCGACCGGACAACGGGGATACCCGCCGCGACCGCCGCGTCAACGTTGTCCATACCCGCATCGGTGAGTGACCCTGCGCCGGTGCCTTCGGGCGCAAGATCTCGTCAACTCCCCGAGCGCCAGGAGAAAGTTAGAAGGGGCGACGCACCGGCGATGATGACGCCCTTTGCGCCCTCTTCCACCGCCGCGCCGAGAAGCTCAAAGTCGGCGCCCTGGAAGCCGTACAAGATTTCGACACGCGCCAGCTCGCTCACATTGGCGAGGTCGTACGTGCGCTTGAACGTCGGCGTAGCGGCGCTCATGTAGTAGAAGGGCTTGTCCGAGAGGAGGCCGCCGATGTACCCCGGCTCGGGCGCACGGAAAGTGTCGACAGTGTTGGCCTGCACAGAGGATGGGCGTCAGGGAAGAGAGGGGAAGGGAGGGGAGGGAAGCGCACCTCGGTCTTCTCGCAGTAGTACGCCTGGCAGATCCGGTCATTCATGACAATGAGTGTACCCCTCGCGCGCGAGCTGGGCGTCACAGCCGTCGTCACCGCCTGAAGGAGGTTGTTGCTCCCGTCGGCGGAGATGGCGGTCGAGGGGCGCATCGCGCCGACGACAACGACAGGCTTGTCGCACTGGACCGACGCGTCGAGCAGCCACGCCGTCTCCTCGAGCGTGTCGGTACCGTGCGTCACCACGACGGCGTCGTACACCGAGTCGGGCTCACAGAGAGCCTTGTTCGCCAGCTTGGTCAGGTTGAGCGCGATGGCGTCCGTGAGCGACTCGGAACCGACGTTCGAGACCTGCATGCCGTCAATGTTGGAGACGCTGCACGGTAACGGAAGGTTTGGTTGCGCTGTCAGTGATCCGCGCAGTTCCGGAGATGTAGGAAGGCGCACTTGAGAAGCTCCGGGACCGCGACGACGAGCTGCTCGATACCGACCACGCCAGCCGTGTACGCCGTCGAGTCGGTGTTGGACGCGGAGACGCCCGCGATGGTGCCGCTGCGCGCGCAAGAGAGAGGCGAGGTCAGCTGCGGGAGCACCTCGGCAAGTCGCGCTCGAGCAAGCACGAGCTCGAGGACCGCACCCAGTTGCGAGGATGAGCGTGCGCGGGAGGTGCTCGGTGTAGTTCGAGCTGTAGGTGATGTTGAATTCCGGCGACGAGGCGACGGCCGCGCGCTCGACAAGCTGAGGCGCGACGAAGGGGGCAGCAGAGGCCGACCCGAGGAGCGAAGCAGCCGCAGCAGCTGCGAGAGAGGCCTTGGCAAACATGGCGGATGAGGGGATGGACGTGCAGCACGAAGGAAGAAGAGGAAGGCGAAAGAGCAGCATGCCTCAACTCTCGCGAAGGCGCTCCGCCGTCCCGGCCGTGCAAAGATTCGTGGCAGTCACCGGATCCGCCGTCGCCGCCGACGCCTAACCCGCCTTTTGCGCGCCCATGCATCGCGATCGTGCCAAAAGAAGGAGGTGAGCGAGATAAGCGCGAGTGGAGGAAAACATTCGGTGAGGGGAAGCGCGCTCATCGGTGTCGGTCGAGCGCAGGACAGTACGCAGGCTCGTCAGCTAACATGCGCGAGCCAAGGCAGTTTTGCGCAAGCGGTCAGGTGAAGCGGCGAGTGGGGAAGAAGGCTAGGAAGCGAGGGCGAGCGCATGCAGGGCAATCCCGGCCGGGAAGTCGGCGAGATACGCGCGAGAGCAGCGACACAAGCAGACGACAAGCAGCCCAGGCGGAAGAGGAACTGAGGAACTCTGAATGTCAGGAAGACAAGGGATGGGGCCGGCTGTGCGCGACGAGGGGAAGCTCCCGCGGACTTCCCGGTGCCGGCTTTCACGCTCATCTGGCCGCTTCGAGTGTAGGTAGGGCATGAGCGGCTAGCGGAATGAGCTGCGAACAGCCAAGCTTGAGTAATCGACACTCAAGCAGAACTCCCACTTGGCAACGAGAACGAGGTGGGACGAAGAGGCGTTGGAATCTCCCTCAATCTCGCCAAGCTCGCTTCGATTCGTCAAAAGCGCACCGAACCCATTCTCCGCAGCTCGCAGTAGTCATAAGAAGCGCTGCGTGAGCGCGTGAACACCTGCGTTTCCGCTCGGCCTCTTCCTGCTCTCCGCCTCCGGCAAGCGCTTCGAGTCTCGTTACAAGCCAGAACCTCTTCAGCGGACCGCGCAAGCACTCGCTACTCGATTGGAGTTACCTCGACGCCCGCCTTGTCCATCTCCTCCTTGAACTCGCTGTACCGGGCGCGCTTCGTCCGCGCGAACTCCCTGAACCCCCTCCCGATGACGCCAGCAAGGCGTAGAGTCCTGAGCGCAGGCGGACGCGCCTGGCCAAGGAGGAACGCTGCGATTTTGTCCGCTGAGAACGATGTTGCGTCGAAGGATAGGTTCTCAACCTGCGCGGGGATGGCGTTTAAGGACATCCAATGGGGTCACGCCACCGTCGCGATGACATGCGTCCGAACGGCGGTGCCCTTTCCCCGACTTCTCGCGGTTTCGAGGGAGGGCGAAACTGAGCGCGGATGAGACGAGGAACGGAAGCGCTGCGGCCGAAAGGAGGAAGGCCTTGATGTGCATAAGATCGGCCTGGTCAATGCTTCGCGCAATCACGCCGCGAAGGGTGATGTGCTTGAGGCTCTTGAATTGCGTCAAGAGCTGAGCATCGACGAGCGTGAAGGACTGGATGTGAAGGGAGGCCAGGGTTTGCGGGAGGGCGGGGGCGTGAGCGAGGACGTAGAGAAGCTCCTCTTCGGCGTATACATCGACCGAGGTGAGGGAGGCGAAGACTGGCGCTGACATTATCTCCCAAAAGGGCACGTAGTCGACCTGGAGATGACGAACGGTTGCCATCGCCGTCGGGAAGTTGCGAGCGAGGCTAGGCAGAATCTCACCATGGTCCAAGGTGTAGATTCGACAGAGACGCGGTGCGCTTCGTGCAAGGAACCACTCGCAAGCCAGTCGTGTGCCCTACACTAGCATGACCTCCTCGACGTGTGGCAGATCCGCGAGGAGCTCAGCAACGCCCACTCGACTGAAACTGCTCTCCGGGATGCGAAGGGTGATAGCCTTGACGTGCCGGGGCATTTCCGACCGCCGTTTGAGCGCAAGCGTTGTCGGAGAAGGGACGCCTTCCGAGGCTTTAAGCACGATGGTAGAGCGTCTCGTGGCGGCCCGTTTTGAGATGGCCGCACGTAGCGATGATCGCGAGAATGAGCTCGTCAGGAAGGCGGAGCGGGAGGTGCGCGGGCGTCCGGGGGGGGGGGGGGGGC